>ML356118.1:0-12852 GCA_005239505.1 Nicotiana paniculata | reverse complement strand
GGGGGAGGGGGTGAATAGTGGTGATTAATGGTACAAACCTGCTTTTTGGTGGAGAGAAGAACCTGATGCCTTCTTTTGATGTGTGAGTGGGTGGTGCTCTTTTCTCATCAAAACATACTCTCTACTATTATCTCTTCTTTCCATCTTCCCCAGCTACTACTTCTCCTCCTACTACTTTTGGTATTCTATTTTCCTTCCATTTTTCTCTTTAATTTATCTTCTTATTAAACCTCTCATTTTTACTCTCACATCACAAATAATAACGCTTCAAAACCAACAAAGTTTGTATCTTTCTCTTGTTTTCCTCCTTTGTTTTTTGCTCAGACCCTCTTGATTTTTTCTCTTGGATGATCTTTTTTGGGTTAAGTTATGTGTGGGTTTTGCTTGAATTTGAATATGGGAGCTGGTGTAGGTACTAGATGAGGTTTGAATACTGAGATTTCTTGTGATTTCATGATCTTTATTCTGTGATTGTTTGAGGTTTTTTTTCTATATTTTGCAAATCTGGTCTCTATTTTTAAGTTTTGAGCTTTGATTTCTGTGTGGTCACTCTTCTCTACTGTTCATTGAGACCAGCCAATACAGATTTGATTTTGATTTCTGGGGTTTCTTCAATTCTCTCTATCTTCAACTTGAAATCTAAGTCCAATGAACGTTTTTGATTTCCTCCTCAGTTTCCACTAACCTTGACCAAAGACTCAGTTTTGTTATGTTGGGATCTCATATATTTTGTTGTTAAAACTCTTTGGATTTACTTTGTTTGGACTTGATTTTGAAAGTGTATTAGTGCTTAGTTGTTCCCCAACAAGCAAAGCTTGAGAAATTTTATGTACCTTTTTCTTGGGTTTACCCACATAAAATAACGTTTCATGAGACTTGATCTACCTTCACATCTTTTGCTTGTGGGTTTCTTTCTTTCCCAAAATTAGTTCTTTCCTTGGTTAATCAGTCATTTTAAGATGATTCAACATAAATAGGTGGCTTCAGATTTACTCCTTCCTTCCTTAGCTTAGCACATAAAATAACATTGTTGTTGACCCCTTTAGTCTTTTGTTAGTCTTTCTTGAAACTTCTCCTCTTGATCTCATGTTTTTTTTTAACTCTATCTTGCAGGCTGATTTTATGAAGAAAGGGTAAAATCTTGGTGTTTTAGTGGTGGTGGGGTTTTGTTTTGTTGTCTGTGGAGAGAAGAGGCCTTTAAGAGGCTACTGTTATGCTGAAGGCTAAGTATAATAAGGAGATAAGACTAAGTAGTAGTCTTAGAAAGTATAATAATAGGAGCAGCAGCAGTTCTTGTGACTGTTGGGAAAACAGCACAAGAAAAAGAAGAAAGGAGAAGCTTATCAGCAGATGTTATCCATTGATGAAAAACTTGCAGCAGATCCTTCCCAAATCTCTCTACTGAAAAGTAGTAGCAGTGATGAGAGGCCTTCTTCTTCTTCCTCTTCTCATAAGAAGCGACTAGATCTGAACCATTTTGATGGCAACAAACCACTCCCCAAATTCTCCATTAGGTAATAATATATCTGTATTTCCTCTGTCTCTTGTCTTTGGATTTTCTTTTGGGTTTCTTCCTTTTTTCTCCATCAGCTCTTCAATGTTCTACTGTTGAAGGGGTTTTTGGTCATCTGAAGATTTTTTTTTCTTGACTCAGATCCACTGTTCCCGTCTGATCTTTTGATTTTGGGAAACGAAAAGATTAGCCCTTTTTTGGCTGGTTGTCGTTTCCTCTCCTAGTCTTATTTCATGTAGCTATGTTCCTTTCATATGTCAAGCAATTACAGACTGTTGCTTTCTGCCAATTCCCATGCTAATTTTTGTTCAGGTTGTTTATGACATATGATATGAATTGTTTTCCAAACAGAAATGATGTTGGTATTATCTTGCAGAGATTATGTTTTCAGAAGCCGGAGAAAGGACATAAAGACCAACTGGCCATTTTCTCAGAAAAATTTGCAGCTTTGTTTGAAGCATGGCGTGACAGATTTGTTACCCCCTTTTCAATCTGTTAAGGGATGTGCTGTAGATAATTGTTCGATTGACAAGGACAATATTATAGGAACTTTTGATCAGGAGGAGCATGTTAAGGTAGATGATGATCCTAGATGTATGCCAAAATTAGCTGCTGATTATAGAAATATCAGTTCAAGTCGATCTGATAAAGAGAAGGCGATCCGGTCAACGATAACCAGTCAGTCTTTTTCTGAAATTGATTCAGTTCCAACAGCTGAAAGGAATCCTAGCTTGGGAACAGAAGCTGTTGGGAAATCCGAGGGTAAAGGTCTTTTACCTCCCATGTCAAACAAGAGCGGGAGCACAGCACAACCGCCAGCAGCAAAAAAGTGCAGATTAATAGTCAAGTTGGGCAACATCACAGATCATCGAATCGTAGAAGAGGAAACCACCACCAGCAACAATTTCATGGCTTCTGAGGCAATGGCTTCGAAAGTATGTCCAGTTTGCAAGACTTTCACATCCTCATCAAACACCACCTTGAACGCTCACATTGATCAATGTCTCTCTGGAGAGTCAACAATCAAGTGGACAGAAAATTCTAGTAAGGTGATTAAGCACAGGATAAAGCCAAGGAAAACGAGATTGATGGTGGATATCTATGCAACAGCTGCGTGCTGTACACTGGAGGATCTCGATAAGAGGAATGGAACCAACTGGGCCTCAAACCCGAGTTTGTCTGTTCGAGAGACTGAGGTATCTGCTGTTGAGAAACTGGATAAACCTCCTCCTGTTAGTCATGAATGCACTGATAATGAAGGTGCTGTTTATATTGATGCCAATGGCACGAAGGTTCGAATTCTGTCCAAGTTCAATGACGAGCAGCCACAATCATCAAAGCTGGTTAGTGATCCTCTTCAGAAAAATTTGGTTGACGGAGATAAAAGAAGCAAAGTCATTTTGACAAAGAAGAGGAAGAAGAAGAATCATATCCAGAGTCAGCACAAGCTTCTGAAATCTTCTCGTACTAAAAAGTTTTGCTTCTCCAAGCCCTATCACTGTCCCAAGGTATTTTTTTTGCCCATCCTAGATAGGAAGAAGTTTGCTCCGCTTCGCCTTTGTTCTTGAAATCTTTTTTAAATCAAGATTATTGCCAGTCATCTTTAAAATATTTCTTCCGAAAATGTAGCAATATAGTGCAGTGAAGAAGCTGCAAACTTTGAGTGGAAAAAAAAAGAACATTAGGAGAATAATGTTACATGTCTTTCCCGGTATCTTGGCCTTCTTGTTAGCTTGATTTCATGATTGTTTGTTTTGGTGGTTGGTGAAACGGAGGGCTAGATCGCTTGGTTCGGCGGTGGGGGTGGGTGGGAGTTTGAATGTGTTGAGAACTAAATCGTAGTAGTTTACAACAAGCTTCTACTTACTTCGTTTCGTTATCTTTTATCAAAACTATTTTGCTTTTACCAATTAGCAGTTCTATGTAAGAGTAATTTGCTTAGAACTAATTCACAAAATATTGTATGAACAGATTAAGAGTGGTCAAGATGGCACCTTTTCCCCCAGAGAAAATGTTGTCAGAGAGGATTGCTTAAATAAGCAGCTCAGATCTCCAGAACAGGTGGTATTAAATGGATTGGGAACCATAAAACAATGGGCATGTTCGAAGAGAACTGGCCTCACAAGGAAGATAAGTGATAAGGACAAACATCAGCGTTCTGGAGGTGTTATGTTGACTGGCGTTCAAGATGACAATGATGTGTTGCCTATGACTGATTCATCTTTGAAGATAAGAAGCTGTCCTTACAAATCTCCAAGATCATCTGCTAATACTGTTTGTTTGCCTGAGAGTAGCCAAAGAATGGGGGATGTGCTACTTGAGCCTCGAGATGAACATACCGAGGAGCCTTCTCTGCAAAAGAAAGTGGACTTTTCGTTGTCAAGATCTCAATTTCCATCTAACAAGAAGAGATCCCTAGTGTTACAAAGGAACAAAGAAAGGCATTTGAAGGTATCTGTCCATTCTGTAAACAATGGCTCCGGTGATCGTCCAAAAATCACAGTAGATCATGCACTTCCTGTGAAAAATATGAGGGTTAGAAACACAGATCTACTAGAAAAGGCGGATAACTCTGAGATCATTGGTGAACCGTCCACCTCTCATCCAGCATTCTCCTCGAAAGATAGGAAGTTGTCATCATTGAGAAAGAATCTTTTGTCTGTCAGTGAAGGGCCTGCTCGTGGTGTTAAATGTAGCTTGAAGTGGAAAACAGCTTCCCTTAAGAAGTCTAGTATGCGCTGCACTTCAGAATCAGAAGAAGCCGGAGTTTGTCAAACTGAAGGAGAGAAACGTTGTATAAGAGGAGATCTCAGTGAAACTAAAGTTCAAGGGAGCAAGAGTTGCGATAGGGTAATTGTTAAAAGATCTAGAATTTTAAGCATCGGGAAAAATAGGGAGGGAGTGGTGGTTTCTAATGTGGAGGGTACTCTGGGCTTGAAGAGCTGCTCACAGTCTTCAGCTGAGACTGATTCTGATAATGAAACTGGCAGCACTTTAGCAGGTGCATCTGATGCTATGAGATCTGTGAAAGTGAATGATCAAATTCAGAATGACAAGACTATTGATCCAGCTGTTGTCTCTGAATTCGCTGCGAGGGTAGAATTTATGAGTTTTAGCAAGTCTTTGGATGCTGGATCTGATGAGTTGTCTGGTTCTGCTAGATCTCAGTTGCTTAGTGAAGAGTATGAAGGATCTTTTCTTGGCACCAAAGCTCCAACACGTTCTATTTTATGTGTTGAAGAAGAGATGTTTCGTGCAGCGGAAATTGGGAAAAGTATGATTGATCACAATCTTCATGACGATGTTACTGAATTGGGATGTAATGATGGGCAAGGGAATTACTTTTTGGAGGTTGATCCAATTCCCATACCAGGACCGCCTGGATCATTTTTACCTAGTCCTGGTCGTATGAGCTCAGAAGACCTTCATGGGAGTTCATCATTAACCAGCAGTAAAATTCAATCTTCTGCAGATTATCCTGAATTCTTTGATCAGGATTCTTCTGGTTCACCTACTTCTGCTGCATCAACAGTTTCTAACTTCACTATGGCTAGAACTGGCTCAAGATATTCGGACAAGTTGTCTGGCGATGGAAGGGATTCTTCTGAAAGTCTCAGATGTCACACAGCTGGCTGGGAAGATAAAAGGTCTAGCTTATCTGGCAGCAGTACTGTTGATCTTCTGGTGGAAAACTCCGTCACTCTACTTCAGACAGCAAATACAGGAGACAATAGGGATGGGCTGGACAAATTTAATGCAAATACATTCTTTCCTGGAAAAGGCACTTTCAGATTTACAAATGATAAGCCATGTTGTTGTGTTAGGAAAGAAGGAGCATCTCAAGAGTCACAGCTCTTACAGCGACGGGCCATGGCACCTTCCCCTTTTCCTGCCAGTGAGAATCAGTTGAGGCCTGATTCAATCAGAAGACCTAATAATATCAGTAACTCGTTTTCTCTTAGTGACTCGAGTTCAGGACCTGAAACAAATGCCACTAAATCATCCACTGGACATACTCAATTTGGAGTTTCTGCTGATTCTGACTTCAAGCTCCCAACTCGTGATTCCGAGTCTTGTCCATCTGCTTCCAATCCAGTTCTCAGGCTGATGGGAAAGGACTTAATGGTGGTCAACAAAGATGAAGACTCCCCACTGAAAAGATCATCTCACTCAAATTCCATGAATGACCTGGCAAACACTAGACTTGCTGGTGTTTCTTGTAGCAGTCTTCGTAGTGAGGATCTCTACTCCTCTCGTCAGATGGATGCACATAATCGTCTTGTCTCTCAAACTGGTGATCCAGTACAGCATTTTGATGTCAGATTGTTAAATGGTTTCAAAAGTCGCGACAGTTACTCAAGGCCACAACAGCTGTCCCCTACATCTCCAGTCTCGTTTTCGTGCAAGAGTAGTGGCAGCGGATTGATGGGTTCCGTTGGCAGACAAGACTATTTAGAAGGGTGCAATTTACATACTGTGCTCAATGGACCAAATGAGACATGTGATGGGAAGAAGTTTGTGGCAACACCCATATCTCATTGGCAAAATTCAACTTCAGTTGGGAATGCCGTCAAAGAAATTATTATAATTGATGATTCCCCAGAAAACGGGGCTGATTCTGCATACACCATGGGCACGGGGAGAAGTAAGTCGCCAACTAGTATCCAAATGCAGATGATCAGCTCGGACTATACCTCAAAGTTTGTGAATTTCTGCGAAAATAGACCGCGTGGTTCTCCTTACAGTGGATCTGAAGTAGCTCAGAATGCGAACATGCCTACTCAAATGAACGAGATTCCTGCTAAGTGGAATGGCAATCCCGAAGGTTGTAGTTTTGTTCGTCCAAGCTCTTTCTCGGCTTCCTCATCACCTGCAGGTCCTTTTAGATCATCTTTGTATTATTCTCCCGGCTTTTCATAACCAAGAATGTTGCCTTGCATGGGTATTTACTCTCTTGACAGACAATAGAAACCTGAAGCTTACAAAGCAGAAATATAGCAGTCTGAACGAAAACACACACGGCAAGTTTGAGCAGATGAGTTATTCTAGATTTTGCAGGTTTTGCTTTAATAGCTACTTGAAAAACTGAAAGTTCCATAGAGATAAAAAGCAGTTTACTGAGGCCAGTTCGAAAGTTCCCTGGAGTCCTACTATGTATAAAAGTCTTTTGAATAATGAGTTGTTCCAAGGATATGAACTTCCAAAGTGGTTTCTTCTTAATATCTTTCTTTTCCCCATGTAGAGGTATAATTCTCCTCTATGATACTTATAAGAATAGTCTATAATATATATAGAATATACTAACTTTGCTCTTTTAGAATGAGAATGGATTTAACAGACAGCATAAAGAACTTTGACAATATCAGCACATTACATGTAATTACCTGATGGTGTAAAAGTTATGATACATATAGAAGTTAAAACTCTTTAGGATGGACGTCAAAATAGAAGTTATAGTAGGATGGACGTCAAAATTGAAGAAAATCAGGAAGTTAGAGCAACATATATTATTACAGGTTGTAAATGGGTTGTGTATGAAATGACTTTGACTAGAAGTAGTAAGTGGAACGACAACAGCTCATAAGTTTTGCCCTTTGCATGGCTATTATACAATATCCTCTTGATGTGACCTGCATTCACTTCTCTCAGCATTTGCACGTTTGATGGTGAAACATCATATCCATCTCTTCTCCATTATCATGCTTCATGTTTCTGTTGTGCGTTTAGATCATGTTATTTTTTCTCATGCCGGCCGTTCCAATATCTATATTTCATGTGGCTATACTTGCTGCTACAAACCAGTAAAATAGAAAAAGTAAAGAGATATTTATATACTACGTTCATGGAGAAAGATGAAATAATTAGTTTTTACTTTTGTGCTTGGAAGAAGAGCTAGGGTTGTAGCAGAGTTTGGATTTAAAGTTTTGAATTTGTTAATGAATTTCCTAATACAAATACAGAAGTTAAAGTGATTCGTCCGAAACCGTAGCTAATACTCTAGCAGTGACCCATGGGGGGTGGTTTCGGGAACATAGTAGTCCTTTGCTGTTGTTGCAGTGGTGGTGTACCTGTTCTGATACTTTGTATTATTGCATGCAGGAAAAAAGGCAACTCATACACGCTCCTTTATGTCTCTTTCTATTTCTTCTGGGATTGTAATGTACAACTACCCTAATATTAGGTAGTATTTTAGTTGTTACTTGTTATTATATGATAAATATTTAAATCCATATATAGAGAAAAGGGTTCCAAAATCCTAATTCACGCATACGTTAGGGTTTCTCTAATGTTACTGCATATATCTACGTGAATGTTCTTTTACACTTTTCTCATTAATTGGTGTGTTAACCTTTGGTTTCTTTTTCATGTAGGATAAGTTATATTCTCTCCATTTCAATTTAGGTTGCAGAATTTTTATTGGTCATGAAATTTAAAAAATAAACGACGACGTTTAAACTTGTGGTCTCACATGCTTTATCACACGTGTGGCTATAAAAGCATATTATTAGCAGTAAAATAAGAAGTTTAAGTAAAATTATTATTAAATTTTGAAAGGTACCATTGTTTTAGGAACAGACTTAAAAAAAAATACATTACCACATAAAATGTAATAGAGACAGTATTGTTTTCCTTAAAAAAAAATACTATTGGTATCATGGAAATTAAATGCTCCGTAATAACCATAATAATCCAAGTAAGTGGGAGAAGTCCCAAAGTAGTTGGGGGGGGTAGGGTTTTGTTAGGAGTGGATGATGCTGAAATGGACATAAGCAGGAAAAATAGCCGTTGCAGAAAATGAATAACTTACGATATGATCACCAATTTAAGTGAATGTACGACCAAACTTGTGGCTGTCCCTTTACACACCCTGCTCTTAGTCAAAAGTAAACAAAAGAAAAAACAAAGATGAGTGGTGTGAGATGTTTTTGGGTGGAAACGTGGGTCCCCCTAGTAGTAATATAGTAGTATATGAAGATTTCATATGAACAGGTTGTCCTCGATCTGGTTTATATTTATATCGAACAGGTTGTCTACTAAGGCTGAGAATATGGTCATAACAATCAGATAGGGATGAAATATTAGCTGCCTATATAATGGTTGTCTAAAATTAAGTACATCTGTGGAAGATATATATGACGATTCAACAATGGTGTGTGAAAAAATTGAATAAACATGAGACGATCTACGTGACATGAATATATTATAAGCCAGAGTCCCAGAAGCATGCATTTGACCGACTGATTTATTGAATGATGTTACAGCTTGACGTCCAAAACAAGGGCAAGTTTGTGAGGATTGATCGTGAATATATTATATATGCATGGTATATTTTGGACGGTAAAAGTTAATCCATTATAACTTGCCTTCTCGTTTTAACGTCCCCTCCAAAAAAGAATTATTATGGGACCAATTCTCGCATCATCACTTTCTTCTTGTCATAATAAAGAGTCTTCTCTACTGTTTCAACACTACTCATAGTATTTGTTGTATACCATTTACATTTACCTAACATACGTCATTCGTTGAATCATCACTAATTAATTAAGCAATCTCTTGTTTGTTTAATTTTGGGAAACAAATAGTTAATTAGGTTTTTGTTACAATGTATATTTCCTTCTATACTAGAGGCCTTTGTTTTTATTAAATAATCAACGTGGCATTGTATCCAAAAATTAAATCCTCTTTATACAAGCTGCAAATTAATCGAATGTCTCAACTCCAAATATTGGTTTCACTTGAATGCATTGTGTGCAGTAGTATTTTAATATGCTACACCTACTTGCGTTAATTAATAACAAAGTAGTATATTATTATATGATTTGATGTGTCCCATTACTTTAACTTCCCCTACCTATAATAATCTCCAAGAGCACAAAAAGATTATCTTTCCCTTCTAATTAAGTTTTCCCTCAATGTTACTATATTTACGTAAAAGAGAGAAAAGACAAAGCTAAGGTTGACGTCCGTCTTTCTCCTTACCTTAACCCATTTTTTACACCCTCCTTTCTCCTCCCAAAAAATATAGGTTCGAAAAAGAAGGAAAAAAAGAGTAGTATTTTGACCTAAACGTTTTAACGGTGTCAAACTTTTTGTTAACTATGTATAATGTTTTATGTAACGTCTATTGAGTTTTGTTAAATTAGAGAAGCTGTTTAATTAATTCACCTTTTACCATTCTATATATGCAGTGATAAAAGGAGAAACTTTTCCATTTACTAGAGTACTAAGAGTTTAGAAAAAGAAGTCGCTCTCTTGCCAAACCGTCCATCAATTAATTATAATTCCGTAGTGGGATACTAAGAAAGTTTGGCATTTTGGACCACCTTCCTCCGTCTCAAAGGTGGCCATTTTCACAAATAACATTTTTCTTTAGATTGTTATTTAAATTCTGTCTGCAATATATTATGGGTTAAACTTGTCTATAAAAATAAAAATTCATCCAATTATTTTTAAAGACAAAATTTAGCCAGCTGAGCAAAAAGTTTTTTTTTTTCTTTTTTTGAAGAAAGTAACCTTAAGAAAAGCCATACTGGTTAGGGGGTGATTAACAAAAGAGGAATTGCGACGGCCAGGTTTTTGAGTGCATGTTATTCTAACTCAAATATTTCTTGTATCAAAGGTGTCGAAATATAATGGCACTATGTTATTTGAAGAGTCAATAACTACAGCTTTTACCGTTGATTACAATCTAAAACACATGACGCAAACAGAAGGAAATATGAAGCCTTTGGTCGAGCAAAGAAGCAATTAAAACAGCAGACTAAACGCAAACTAGTCTCACGTATTCCAACTCAATTCTTCAAACATTTCTTACTATGTAAGTTATGACATATGCTTTTATGGCGGATATTGGTGCGCAGACCCCTTTCTTCTATATTTTTCAAGAAAAAGAATTGATATATGACCTCTTCGAAGCTGCCACCGGTATGCGAATGATGCATAATTATTTTCGTATCGGGGGAGTGGCTGCCGATCTACCCTATGGCTGGATAGATAAATGTTTGTGCTTCATTATTATGCTCTATTTCCTGTCTTAAATATTAATTAATTGTCAAATATTTTGACTTTAAAAAAAAAGTCGTTTATGATGTGCTTTTAAATCTATGCTTGTTGTTTCAGAGTAAATTATTAATCAAGTAAGATGTTTAATGAGAAGTAAAGAGTAGTTTAGACAAGATTATTACATGTATGTACAAATCTTAAAAAGACATATAATATGGACGAGAAGAAGTAATACATATATGAATTGTACTTTTTTAAAAATTAATAAATTCGTTTTATCCAAATTCATGAAAAAACTAAGGGGTTGTTTGGTAGGAGGTATTAAAAAAAAAAATGCAAGTATTAGTTCTATGCATTACTAATACCTTGTTTAGTACATTTTTTCAACCTATGTGTATTAGTTAGACATCATACTTGGCATTATCCTATGCATAAGTAATGCATAGAAAACCATGACATTAGTAATATCAATGCTATTAATACATGCATTAGCATGGTTAAATACAAAATTGTTCTTAAAGTTCCTTAAATCTAGAGAATATGTAGGACATTTTTGTGAACAACTATTTTTCTTAAAAATTATACAATGCATTATAATTTTAATACACCACATCAAACAGTAAATAAGAAATAATATCTGCATAACTAACCCATACATTACTAACTTATACATTACTAACTTATACATTACTAATACACCTTATTCCATATTATTTTTATACCCTACCAAACGACTCCTAAATGTTAATTTTCGTACTCAAAATTGTAGTAAGTATATCTCTCCGCTGACTCAGACTCCAGATTTTCGTGGAGCTCGACTTCAGTACTTCGCTCGGTTCCTGTCCAAGTGTTTGATTTTAATTTGGATACAGAAGTCTGAGGTTAGGAGAAGAGAAAGGAAAATGTCCAGTTACATTTGCACCTTTACGCTTCAAAATGCAATGTACTTTAACTGTATTTTTACATTTATTACCACTCAAATCCTCTAATTTTCTATTATTATTTCCTAGTATTACAGTTTAACTTTCTTTCTCTTTCTCTTTCTTTCCTTTGAAGACATATTTTATACTCCTCCTTTCAAAAAGATTATTCGTTTAACTTAGCACAGACTTTAATAAAAAAGAAGATAATATTTGTGTGCTATAAAATTTTTGAAATTTGTGATCTTAAATTTGTTATAGTATTTACGTGACTATAAATATTTTTCATTAAAAAAATATTGAAATGTGTCAATCTTTTTTAAACGGACGAATAAAAAAATAGTGCAGCTATTTATGAAAGCGATAGAGTATTGCTTTTCAAAATTTAATATTTATTAAAAAATTAATTCAGTAAAGTTAGTCAAAATTTTGATAAAACATTTCTGCACCGGGTAATTACATCATAATAAATGCCTAACATGTCTATATAGTTTCATCTCATTTAATTTCTTAACCATAATAATTTGATGAGGTTTTATGGAGGTACTCTGTGCTGGTAAATTTTTAACCATCTTTAGTGTATTACCTTCGAGCCTTATCCAAATTCCCTTATATATCTATATTTATATCTATATCTATATCTATATCTATATATTATATTAAAAGCATAACGGCCCTTAACGAAATGTCATTCGTCTTTTTTGCCCTTTAAAAATAGATTTTATATTGGATAAAATTATCATTTAATTATTTTTCTAAAATTTAGGAGTTTGACATCAACTGAAATCATGACAATTAAAACTTTCTTTATTTGAATTTGTCTCAATATTGAGGAACATGGGAGACAAGGTTAAGTGGCCCAAAGAGATGCAATCAAATCCAAATAGAAGGAACCCAGATCACTGGTGTGAATTCCATAATGATCATGGGCACAAAACTGCGGATTGCAGATTTTTACAAGGTGAAGTAGAAAATTTATTGAAACAAGGCTATTTAACATAATTGTTTAGTGATAAAGGTAAACATGCATATATGAGGAACAAGCAGGAGCCCCCAAAGCCTCCTTCTAAAAAACGAACCGTCAACGTGATACACGGAAGTAAAGAAGTAAACAGAGTGGTCTGCAAAACAACCACAAAGTTCACAATTANAGTTCAGTCAATATCATTTTGCTAAGAGTCGTGGAAGAAATGCTACTAGGGAATCAAGTAATCCCAAGGGCACGAGCCATATCAGGGTTTGATAACTCTACGGTTATAACAAAAAGAGAAATTGAGCTTAGCACTTATGCTGAGGTGATCAAAAGTACTAGGTTCCAAGTCATCGATACTGACATGGCTTATAACGTGATCGTCGGAAGGCCATGGATCCACGACATGAAAGCAATACCCTCCACGTTGCATCAGGTAATTAAAT
>MDKI01137719.1:0-11447 GCA_005239505.1 Nicotiana paniculata | reverse complement strand
CGACTTGATAGGTTGTTTTGAGCACTAGCCCTTATTTTCATGATTCGAGAACTCATGTCGCTTAATTTGCCATTTCTTGGTTTGCATGCATGATCCGTATTGCTTTTAGAAAAGCGTTTATGTGAAATTTTGAAGAAAATGAGGATTTTTGACTAAAATGAGGCTTGAGTTAACTATGGTCAACATTTTGGGTAAATGACACTAGATCGGTATTTTGACTATTCCGGTAGGTTCGTATTGTGATTTCAACTTGGACGTATGCCCGAAATGAAATTCCGAGGTCCGTAGGTGATTTGAATTGTTTTGAGGAAAGTTAGCAATATGAATGTTTGAAAAATTCATAGGTTTGACCGTAGGTTGACTTTATGGTTAACGAGTTTGGATTTTTGTTTTGGAACTTGGAATAGGTCCGTTTTATTATTTTAAATTTGTCTGCAAAATTTTGTGCACTTTGAAGTTGATTTTATAGGATTTTGACACTTGGTTGTGATCTAGAGGTTCTTGAGTTTTTTTTTTTGAAATTCATACGTTTTGAGGTCCGATTCGTTGTTCTAGATGTTATTTTGGTGTTTTGATCACGTGATCGAGTTTTACTGATAATTTTAGACTTGTGTGGATGTTTGGTTTTGAGCCTCGAGGGCTCGGGTGAGTTTCAAACGTGTTTCAGAATAGTTTTGAGCCGGTGTGTTGATGCCTCAAGTGTCGCAATTGTTGATACCCAATTTTGCCCATTTATATTCAAAATATTCTATATATCTTTCAAAATATTATTTTTATACTTTTGTCGAATTAATATTAAAAGATTTTATACAAATGACTTAATTTCCTTTTTAAGCTTAAAATTGATTTGGCATTTTTAATTGATAAATATTTATTAATTACTCCATCAAAATTATTTTGGTTGACTAAATGCCCAAATATAATTATTTATACCCACATGCATATTTCATAATATTTTTACTTTATTTTTATAATTATATTCGCATTTTTATATTAATTGCACATCATTTGCAATAATAACCACTATTTTTCAATAATTGTCTTTATTATGCTATTTCGGCCAAAATAACTCTTTTATACTTTTATAATCTCCACTATTATTTTTTAAGTATTAATTTCAAAATTAGCATTTTTATATCATTTTATAATCATTTTTAATTAATTTTTGTATTTTCAAAATTTCGATCAAAAACTATGCCAAAACGGACAAAAATAGGCCCAAAAGCACAAGCCTAACACCTGTCCCGCCTACAGACCCAAGCCAAATGACCCTTTTACTTGTGACCCGGTCGAGATCCTCTTATTGACCCGTCCTTCCTCCCCTTTAATCCCGACTGTCGATCTCAGATTATCAACGGCCTATAAATGACCCTTCCTATTTTAACTACCCAAAACCCATCACCCTAATCACATTCCCCCGTCTCCGCCGCCCCTACACGCTCTCAACATTTCCCTTTCTCTTTGCAAAAACGTAGTAGTTTCCTCACCAATATCTCCCCGATTCAGACTGGGAAATAGAATCATTCCATGATTCACTTACCTTATTCGTAATACCTTGCTATTATATATGCCTATGTGGAATTACTTGAATACTTGCTCGATTTTGGAAAGTATGACCTTCCGAGATCGGGCTAGATCGAATTTTATTTGTGGGATTTGAACAATATTGTGTCCATATACATAAGACAATGGGTGATTCTTTCCATTACCCGCCGGCCTGTGAACAAAGAACTTTAACTAGGGATTGAAATTCGATTTCTTCCCTTTGCCGGTTACTCTACTAATTGCATGTGATATTTTTCTTTTCCTTGTTTATGTTTTTGATTTCTTTCCTTGTTTGCTCGCCTCATTGAGAACTATATAACCCCTCCCAATGTCCCCTTTGGCAGGCCTTAATCATGGCTCTCTCTTTCACTCACTCACTCTGTTAAACTCAAACATTCTCTGAAATCATTGGATTCTTGGCCGGCTGAAAGCCTAGGCCACCATAGTGCCATTTAACGACCTCCTCCGGTGCAAGCACTCCTCGGGCCCCTTCTTGAGGCACTTGTGAACTCTGAAGCATTGGATATTTAGGGTGAACTCTGAAGCATTGGATATTTAGGGTTCTACTATCCTCTTTCCATTGTTGTTACTGAATCACTGCTGAGATTCTAAGGCCTCATTTCTTTGCACTTAACGGAGTTTTGAATCTTAATCATTCAGATCTCAGACATGAAGTGGCGTTTGTTTTTTATGTCTAAATCTTTATTATTCAGATCTTAATCATTAAGTGTGTTTGTTGTTTTTACTTCACAACCACTTAATGGGTCTGAATAGGTATGTATGATTAAGATCTATAACAGAGACTTAATTTCATGAAGATGCTATCGCATATGCATTATTAACTGCTGCCATCGCCTACCATTATCAACTACCACTCTGCCACCACCACCACCATACTCAACCACCACCACCACCACGCCACCATCATTCTCAATCATAGCTGCCATCATTATCGACCATCACCACCAACCATCCCCTCCACTCCGACCACCATCATTCTCACCCACAATCAACACTCATCCACCTCAACTACCACAACTAACCACCCCATCACCATTAACAACCACAGTCTCCACCGCCATCATTATAACCTACCACTACCCACCCACCACCTTCCTCAAACACAATTACTACCACCACCCGCCATTATTAACTATCACCACCCACCACCACCATCCCCAATCATAATCACCACCACTACCTGTCACTACTAGCTACTAGCATGAACTATCATCGTCAACCAAAACTACCACCAACCACCGCTTGTAGTCGGCATTCATTCGTTAGCCATCACCACTAAAAACTATCATATTTTAATCAACACATGTATTTGGAATTCACCCGTTAACCTATCTATTGATTTACCGTACTGAAGCGCTTATACTCGCTGAGGTAGAAATTCCATCCCTGGCAATCATACATGAGGGCGAGCTTAGCGATGCAGAATGGGTGCAAAGTCGATATGATCAGTTGGCTCTTATTGACGGCAAAAGGATGAACGTGGTGTTCCATGATCAACTTTACCAGATCAGGATGGCAAGGGATTTCAAAAAGAAGGTTAGACAAAGGCAATTCACAACGGGGCAACTAGTTCTTAAGCAGATTTTTCCACATCAGGATGAAGCAAAGGGAAAATTCTCACCTAATTGGCAGGGTCCTTACATGGTTCATCGAGTGCTAACAGAAGGAGCACTTATACTTGAAGAAATGGATAGAGAATATGGCCCAAACCTATCAATTCAGATGCCAACAAAAAAATATTTTTTTGAGATTGTATTTGCACTTTCATCTTGATGTAACATGAACTGCGCTTGACCTGATTCCCATTTAATAGAGGATACATAGGAAGCCCTATGGGTTCAGTCACATTATAATAAAATCTTCATTCTTCTCTATGGTCAGGAACTGGGCAAGATTTTGAGATTCATTAGATTTAATTTCATTCCAGGGATGTTTCGGAAATAGTTGAGACACTCAAGGTTGGAAACTTAAGTTAAAAAGGTTGACTGAATGTTGACTTATGTGTAAATGGATCCAGAATGTAGTTTTTGATGATTTTGATAGCTCCATTGTGTGATTTTAGATTTAGGAGTGTGTCTGTATAGTGATTTGGAGGTATGTAGTGGAATTTGGCTTGAAATGGCGAAAGTTGAAAAATTAGAAGTTTTGGAAATTGACAAGTTTGACCGATAGTTGACTTTGTGGTTACCGGGGTTGGATTTTGGTTCTGAAAGTTGGAATTGGCCATTGTGTCATGTATGACTTGTGTGCAAAATTTGAGGTCAATCATACATGATTTGATAGGTTTCGACATCGAATGTAGAATTTAGGAGTTCATAACTTCATTAGGCTTGAATTGGAGTGTGAATCATGTTTTTGATGTTGTTTGATGCGATTTTAGGCCTCGGCTAAGTGTGTATGATGTTTTAGGACTTGCAGGTACGTTTAGTTAGGGGCCCCGGGTGGATTTATGATGGTTATAGGAGTGAAATTGGGACTTTAAAGATTGTTGAAGCCTATTGTTGTTCTGTTCTATGGTTTCCTTCTATGCGATCACGTGGATAGGTTCGCGGTCGTGAATGCTTATTTGTGCAACTGGGGATTTAGTGCAATGCGATCGCGTAGATGGAGAAGGTGGTGAATCGTGAACGTGTAGGCTAAGGTGCGTTCGCGAAGAGGAAATGAGGTAAGAGATCATGCGCTTTGTACTTCACGATCGCATGAAGAGGGTCATGGCCGCGTAGGTCTGAGGAGGCAGTCCTTCGCGTTTGCATAGAGTTAATTCTGGGGAATCTTAGTTTTGTTCTTCGCGATTGTGACGCATTTGCCGCTATTGCGATTGAGGGATATCTGGGCAGAATTTAATGTCTCAAAAATGAGGGTTTGAGTTTATATCAAAATTTCATTTTAGGAACTCGGATAGAGGTGACCCTTGAAGATATTTACAACAGAGTGATTGGGGTAGGTGATCCGTACTTGGTTTGGGTTAAATTACTTGAATATATCTTTGATTTAATCATTTAATTAGTGATTTGGGTTTGAAATTTTGGGGAAAATGGAGAAAACTTCTTAGGCCGAATTTTGGGGATTTGAGCTAGATTTTGGTACAGATTTGAGTAATTTTTGTGTGGTTGGACTCATGGTTGAATTGGTGTTTGGATATTGTAACTTTCATTGGCTTGCGAGACGTGGACCTGGGGGTTGACTTTTGATTTAAGAACTTGACATTTTTATATGGAATTGATTCCGATAGCTTGATTTGATGTATCGAATTGTTAGTGGCTAGATTCGAGGCATTCGAAAAGGCTGATTCGCAAGGCAAGGGATTGTTGGAGTAGAGATTTTCATAGTTTGAGGTAAGTAACACTTCCAAACTTAGTTTTGAGGGTACGAATCCCTGAAATTACGTGTTATGTGACTGGTGTTAAGGTGACGTGCATGCTAGGTGACGTGTGTGTGGGCGTGCGCCATAGTAATTGTGATTCAGTCAATTCTGTGGAACTATGTAGTTATATCATCTTAATAATGTTACTATACTCTATGTGTTAGGGAACTTGAGATGTGATTTATGTTAGAAATCATGTTTAGACTATGGGTTGCACGCCGCAGCAGGATTTGTTGATTCATGCCATGATTCGCTTATTATAGCGCTTGGGCTAGGCCCTCAAAATTATACACACCCACAATGAGCGCAGTTGCTATTGATTAACGATTGGATCGGACTGCGCACCACAGCAGGATTTATTAGAGTTTAGGCTTGATCTATCCCTATACATTGGCTGAATGACTGAGTGTTATGAGTGAGAATTGAGATAGTCAGGTTGAGTACTCTGAGAGTGTGAGTACGCGAGGCTTCCATTGTATCACATCACATACGATATGCATATTGGCATATAGATATAGAAATGTCATATTCGTCTAATCATTCAGACTTGACATATTTTTATCGATTTAGAGTTTAACTGTTAAACCTGGAAGCATGTATTCATTCCTGTACCGGTACCTGTAGATTATGAGTTTCTCTAAGGTATTATTGTCACATGTTCTGTAAATTTCTATACCGTTTAATTATATATTTGGATCGTATTGCTCAAAGTCGTCACTGCTTTCAGTCCAAATGATAAATTATAAACTTATTGAGTTGGTTGTACTCAGGCTACACCCTGCACTTTAAGTGCAGATCCAGGTGTTTTCAGGCACGATGTTTGTTAATCTTGAAGTTTCAGCCGTTCGGAGATTATCGAGGTAATTTCCTTGGCGTCCGCAGACCTTGACTCTTCTTCCCTATCTCTCAGTTTTACTTATTTTGTTCTCTTTTCTTAGAGAGTGTATCATGCTATGTTATTGTATAGATTCTCATTTACTCAGTGATACCCGATTTTTGGAAAATTCTGTATTGAACTGTGACGTTTTCATCCAGTTTTATGAGACTTTTACTTACTTAAGCTTATTTTCGTATATTTGAAATTTCAAGATGTTGGTATGTGTGAGTTGCCAGCTTGCTTAGTATCATGATAGGTGCCATCACGTCACTTGGAATCCTGGGTCGTGACAAGTTGGTATCAGAGTCTAGGTTACATATGTCTCACGAGCCATGAGCAGGTTCAGTAGATTCTGGCGGATCGGTATGAAGACGTCTATACTTATCTTCGAGAGGTTCCCTAACCCTTAGGAAAACATCACATTCTTGTATTCTTGTTCATTCCGGGAACTAAACTTTTGTCATTCTATTCTCTAACATATGGTGAGGACACATGCTACTGGATCAGGCGAACGACCACTAGTACCACCAACTAGGGCTACGAGAGGCCGAGGTGTAGCTCGTACAACTGTTAGAGCAGCACGTGCAGATCCACCTATTGCTCAATCTCAAGAGCAGGTTCCAAATGTGGTTGAGCTAATGGGGCTAGCTCAGGCACCAGTTGTGCCCGCTGTGATTCCAGGTCTTCAGGAGGCTTTGGCCCATATATTGACCATTTGCACTAGCCTTTCTCAAGTGGTTTCTATTCAGACCGCGCCAGCCACTTCTCAAGCCGGGGGAGGTATTCAGACTACCGTCGCCCGTGCTCTTGAGCATGTAATGTAGGGACTTCAGACACTAGGGGTACTACCAAGCCAGCCGATTGCAATTGCTTAGGCCCAGGTGGATCCCGTTATGAGTGATGAGGAGAAAAAATACTAGAGAGATATGGGAGGATCCAGCCTCCAGCCTCCATCCTTCAGTGGGGCTGAGTTAGAGGAAGCTCAGGACTTCTTGGATGGGTGCCACCAGATTCTTCTCACAACGGGTATTCTTGACACTAGTGGAGTCTTATTTACTACTTTTCAGCTATTAGGGGCTGCCTTTAGATGGTGGGAGGCCTATGAGAGGAGTAGTCCAGTCGGTGTTACACCAATTTCATTGCATGATTTCTCCATTCTCTTCGTGGAGAAGTTTGTGCCACAGACGCATAGGGAGGAGTTGCTTAGGCAGTTCGAGCAGCTACGCCAAGAGGGGATGTTTATGACCCAGTATGAGATGAGATTTTTAGATTTGGATCGCCACGCATTTTGGTTGGTTCCAGCTTAGTGGGAGAGGATTAGGAAGTTCATTGATGGCCTCAACTATCAATTGCATTTTATTATGACCCGGGAGAGTGTATTAGGTGCTAGGTTCGACAAGGTGGTTGATATTGCTCGGCGGCTAGAGTTGTTCTGTAGTCAGGAGCATGAGGAGAGAGAGGCCAAGAGCCTCGTGGTTCGGGTGCTTTAAGCGGTGTTACTTCTGGGAGTCAGTTCCACCACAGAAAGGGTCGTCCGTATAGGCCTACTCATATGGTTCATCCAGTTCATCGTGGCGCATAAGCTAGCCATGGTTCATAAAGTGCTCGACCGAGTAAGCCATATCTCAGTGCACACCAAGATCAGAGTTCCTCTCGTGCTCCTTCATTTTAGGGTTCATCTGTACTAGGTTCCTCCAGTAGTTATTCTGGTTCTCGAGATCCGCTTCAGCACATACTGCCATTTTCCGCGAGGGGTTGTTTTGAGTGTTGACAGTTGGGCCATGTGAAGAGTCATTGTCCCCGCGTTTCGTGAGGTCCAATTCAATAGAAGAGTCAGGATGCGATTTCCGAACTAGTTACTTCACCACTCGTTCGGCCAACTCGGGATGGGGCTTAGGCAACTAGAGGCCGCCCTATAGGGGGAGGCCGATCAGGTGGTAGTCAGGCTCGATTCTATGCTATTCCTGCTAGGCCAGAGGCTGTTGCTTCAGACACAGTGATCACATTTATTGTCTCAGTATGACACAGGGATGCTTCCATATTATTTGACACTGGTTCCACTTGTTCGTATGTATCATTATATTTTTCTCATTTTCTGGATATGCCCTGTGAGTCCTTAGTTTCATCTGTTTCTGTATATACGCCAGTGGGTGATACTATTGTTGTGGACCGTGTATATTAGTCGTGTGTAGTGACTATTGGGGGATAGGAAACTCGAGTTGATCTCTTATTGCTTAGTACCTTCAATTTCGGTGTGATTATGGGTATGGATTGGTTGTCTCAATGTCATGTTATTCTGGATTGTCATGCTAAGACCGTGACGTTGGAGATCTCGGGATAGACAAGGATCGAGTCGAGAGGTTCTTTAGATTATTTTCCCAACAGGTTGATTTCATATTTGAAGGCCCAACGGGTGGTTGGGGAGGGGTTTCTTTCCTTTTTGAGGAATTTTGGTGTTGATACCCCTACTATTGATTTTGTTCCGGTGGTGCGAGACTTTCCAGATGTATTTCCTGCAGACTTACTGGGCATGCCACCCGATAGGAATATTGATTTTCGTATTGACTTGGTGTCGGTCACTCAGCCCATTTCTATTACTCTGTATCGTATGGCACCAGCTGAGTTGAAGGAATTGAAAGAGCAGCTTCAGGAGCTTGTTCATAAGGGATTTATTAGGCCTAATGTGTTGTCTTGGGGTACACCAGTTCTGTTTGTGAAGAAGAAGGATGGTACTGTGCGGATGTGCATCGACTATAGGCATCTGGAAAAAGTTACAATCAAGAAAAGTATCTTTTGTCGCGCATTGACAATTTATTTGACCAGCCTCAAGGAGCGAGGGTGTTCTCTAAGATAGATTTGAAGTATAGTATCACCAGTTGAAGATTCGGGATCGGATATTCTGAAGACGGCATTCAGGACCCGTTATGGTCACTATGAGTTCCCTGTGATGTCTTTCGTGCTGACCAACACCCTAGCAGTATTCATCATATGATGAACAATGTATTTATTGATTCCTTTGTCATAGTAATCATTGATGATATTCGGGTGTACTCGTGCTTCCGTCTCGAGCTACTGAGATTTGGAGCTTTCTCGGCTTTGCCGGATATTATCGTCGCTTTGTACAGGGTTTCTCGTCCATTACAGTGCCTTTGACCAAATTGACCCCGAAGGGTGCTCCATTCAGGTGGTCGGATGAGTGTGAGGAGGGATTTCAGAAGCTCAAGGTTGCCTTGACCACAACTCTAATTGTAGTTTTGCCTTCAACTTCTGGCTCTTATACAATGTATTGTAATGCTTCTAGGATTGATATTGAGTGTCTTGATGCAGTAGGATAGAGTGATTGCTTATGCTTCACTCCGGTTGAAGCCCCATGAGAAAAACTACCATGTTCATTATTTAGGGTTGGCAGTCATCCTTCGTGCGTTGAAGATTTGGAGGCATTATCTCTACGGTGTGTCATTTGAGGTATTTACGGATCATCAAATTCTCCAACACTTGTTAAAACAGAAGAAATTTAAATTTGAGGCAGCGGAGATGGTTGGAGCTGCTAAAGGATTATGATATACCATTTTGTGTCATCCCAAGAAGGCCAATGTGGTGGCCGATGCCTTGAGTAGTATGGGTAGCCTTGCATTCATTTGTGTCAGTGAGAGACCGCTTGCATCAGATGTTCATGCCTTGGCCAATCAGTTCATGAGATTAGATGTTTCGGAGCCTAGTCGGGTTATAGCTTGTGTGGTTTCCTCGTCTTCCTTATATGGTTTCATCAGGGAGCGCAAGTATGATGACCCCAATTTGCTTGTCCTTAACGACACAGTTGAGCAAGGTGATTCCAAAGATGTTACTATTTGAGATGATGGGGTGTTGAGGATGCATGGTTGGATTTGTGTGCATAATGTAGATGGGCTACGTGATTTGATTCTTGAGGAGACCCACAGTTCGCGGTATTCCATTCATCCGGGTGCCGCAAAGATGTATCAGCACTTTAGGCAGCACTATTGGCGGAGAAGGGTGAAGAATGATATAGTGGGGTTTGTAGCTCGATGGCTCAATTGTCAGCAGGTAAAGTATAAGCATTAGAGACAGGGCAGATTACTTCAGAGGCTTGAGATGCCGGAGCATATCACCATGGATTTCGTAGTTGGGCTCCCACGAACTTTGAGAAAGTTCGATGCTATTTGGGTGATTGTGAATCGGCTGACCAAGTCTGCGTATTTCATTCCAGTTGGAACTACTTATTATTTGGAGCGGTTGGTTGGGATCTACATCCGCGTGATTGTTCGCCTTCGCAGTGTGCCGTTATCCATCATTTCAGATTGGGACACGCAATTTACATCGCAGTTTGGAGAGCAGTGCAACGAGAGTTAGGAACCTAGGTTGAGTTGAGAGTTAGAATGGATCCCCTATACAATGCTGAGTGACTGAGTGTGATGAGTGAGAATTGATATAGTCAGGTTGAGTACCCTGAGAGTGTGAGTACGCGAGGCTTCCATTGTATTGCATCACATACGATATGTATATTGGCATGTAGATATAGAGATGTCATATTCCTCTTACAATTCAAACTTGACATATTTTTATCTGTTTTGGTTCAACTGTTAAACCTGTAAGCATGTCTATATTGTTGTACTAATACCTGTAGATTATGAGTTTCTCAGAGGTATTATTGCAATATGTTCTGTAAATTTCCATATTGTTTAATTATGTTTTGGATTGCATTGTTTGGACTTGTCACTGCTTGCACTTCAAAGGTTAGACTTGTCACTTATTAAGTTGGTTATACTCAAGCTACATTATGCACTTCGTGTGCATATCCAGGTGTTTCTACGCACAGTGGTTGTTAATCTTGGAGTTTTAGTCGTTCGTAGATTATCGAGGTAGCTGCCTTGGCATCCGCAGACCGTGACACTCCTCCCCCATCTCTCAGTTTTACTTATTTTGTTATCTTTTCTTAAACAGTTTATCAGACTATGCTACTGCATAGATGCTAATGTACTCGTGACACCCGAATTTTGGAAAATTCCGTATTGAACTGCAACGTTTTCATCTAGTTTTATGAGAATTTTACTTACTTAAGCTTATTTCCATATATTTTAAATTTCAAGATGTTGGTATGTGTGAGTTGTCGGCTTACCTAGTATCATGATAGGAGTCATCATGGCACTTGGGATCTTGGGTCGTGAAATATTCTGACAAATTGAAGGGGTCATCAACGATTGGAACTTTAGACTCTTCTAGAGAGAGGATAATTTTATTTGCTTATTTTAGACATATAACATGAAGTGGGTACCACTACACTCTCAATTGATCAGTTACTATATTCTCCCATGGATGTGAGTTAGAGTTAGCCCTGGCGTCGAGCCGATTTCTAGCGAGCCCAACTGTGTTGAGCTCAACGAGCTTTTTATAATACCCATCAGAGCTCAATCTAGCTTTATTAAACTATAACTGAGCTCGAGCTGAGCCCAAGTTGGCTCTTAACTATTTAGGTATGTGTAGTCCTACGCTATTCAAAAAAAATATTATAAATGTGTTAATTAATAAAGTATAAGCATTACTGGATTAAATTGGTATTTTCATTCAAGTGTGATTGAATTACATGCATTACTAGTTTATTTATCTCCTATGTCACTCTAATTT
>ML356115.1:0-25973 GCA_005239505.1 Nicotiana paniculata | reverse complement strand
ATGATTTTTATTTTATTTTATGATTTTAGAATTATTAAACATGCATGGAATGCAACTAAATAATGAAAAGTTCCTAAAATTTATTAAAATTATTTTTTGATTATTTTAGGAGTAATTTCCTTGTAGGGCAAAAATTAGGTGTTCACAGTAGTTAACCCCTTTGAGCCTGTAATCCTGTTTCTTTGGCAACCACATTACAAGTCTTACCCAATAATTGAATTAACCATCTATTTGAACCTTTTCACCCCTCATGAGCACTTGAATTATTTTGAACTTTGTAAAAGTTAAAGTGGAGATTAATTTGGCTTTTGACTGGAACTAATGAAATAAGGAGAAATGTGCAATGTTTTGAAAAAGTAAGAGTCACTTGAATTGAAAAAGTAAGAAAAAAATAGTTGTATTTTAGTGCAAATATTCCTCGATAAGTGGTGACTCTTGATGTAATTGTGCTTAAAGAATTAGGGAGTTAATGTATATTAATGTGAAGGTGGAGTTATGGTTTGACATAAGTGTGGGGTTTTAAATGTTAAAGTGTATGTATTAAAGTGCTTAGTGAGGTGTAGTCACTCTTATATCCAAATGTATCCTACCCGACCCACAACCTACATTACAACCAATTAAAGTTCCACTTGATCCTAGGCTGAATGAGCATAATTAGTAGAGTAGTACACTACGGGCAAGCCTATGGTGCATCTTTGGTGGCATATGAATGTTACTTATGAGAGTGAGTGAATTCTTTCTATCCTGAATTCATAATTTGTTCTTAATGTTTATTGTGTGTGGAACTACTCTCTTTTGTTGTGTGAGGGCACTTTATTCATGAAGGAAAGGTAATGTCATTGACCTCTATGTTAGAGTAAGTGAGTGAGTTGTGAATAATGCGTGGTACTTGAGAGTCAAATCTTGAGGTGAAGATGTTATGCTCTTGTGCTTAGTCTATTTTAAATATTCTTGGTGTGATGAGTTAGGAGAATTGTTTTAAATGGTCGTGTCTAAATAAAGTGTAGTTTGATTGCTCGAGAAAGAGCAATGATTTAAGTGTGGGGTGTTGATGATAGGCTATAATTACATATTTTAGTCGCTTATTACACTTTAATTGAGTTTGAGCTTTAATCGCTAGTGTTTTGCACTAATTACGTATTTTATGTCTTGTAACAATGATTTCGAGTTATGTAAATGTTACAGAATAAAATCGAGCTATTTGGAACTTGAAGTATGAATAAAAACCTAAAGAATTAAAACGGGATCGAGTTCGAGAGTCGAGTACCGTGTATGAATATAAAAAGTGAAAGAAAGACGCTCAAGACCAATTGGATGGCCTATCACGGCGTGAAGCTGATTGTGTATGATGAGATTACTGCTAATTCAAAATCTAGGCAACAAAACTTGCATGGAAATGAATTATTTTATAAAGTGGTTCAGCACTTTGTGCTAGCCAACGTGGCCAACAAAGGGCAAAGTTAAATTGTTAATCATGAAGCCAAATGCAACAGTAGCAGAATTACATTACCGCGACGCCCAGGGCGCCGCTGCCCGCGCCTGTGTAAATTTTATAGAGCTAGAGTTTTATTTCGTGCGGGAGAAGGTGTTTTTATTTGGGCCCGACCCTATTTCATATAAATACATATAAAAATATTATTTTTGTAACTTTTGATAGATATTTGACCTAGGGAGAGCATAGAGCCGTCGTGGAGGCCGGGTCTCATCTTTTCTTCCACCAAACTTAGTAATGTTTATATTTCTTTGTATGATTTGTTATTTTGCTACCATGTCTATGTGGAGCTAAACTTCACGTTCTAGGGTTGCGATTCTTTCATGACTATGTTATTCAGATATTGATTTTGATTTCTTGATTTGTCATATTAGTTTATTTATTCAATCCTGCACTTAATTATTTAATTGCTTGATCACCAATTGAATACTATCTACGAATCTAGAATTTAACTCGAAAGTAAAAATTTTAGATTGCACATATGATTGAGTAGAGCAAGTTCTTGAACCCGGGCATCGGGGAATGGATTCGCGATTAGGATATACGTATACCTAATTGCCTTGCTTGGTTGATGTACATGAATTATAAATGCGTTCTTGCTAGTTCTAATTCCATAGACATATAGGCATTAGGTTAGCTTGAATAGGCAAGTAAGAACTCGACAGATTCTTATGAGCAATATTAACCGTGTCAACCAATAAACTAGATAAATTAATTAGTCAATTCAATTGAAGAATACAATAGAAATGTTAGATAGCCCATAACCCTATATTGTTTTCATTACATTGATAACATAAATATTTTCTCTTCCTTTGTTTAAAGTTCATTAGTTATTTTCTTTTTAGTTTAGTTAATTTAGTATCACTACGCCGAGTTTAATCCTTGTTTAGATAATTAGAATAGTTTAATTTAGTTAATAGTTAATTACAAATCCTCGTGGGTTGGACATCCGATTTTTAGTCACTTTATTACTTGACGATCACGTATACTTGCATGTGCGTTTGGCCGCAACAATGTCCATTCCCGATTTCATGAATGGTTAGGGTGACAGGACCAAATGTAATAGCTCCTCGGGCTGATGAATCATCAGTGCGTGCCTCTGACATCCGTCATCTTTTCGTACGAACTCCCTTGCGTCTTTTTCCATGTCGTTCCAGTAGTATCCGACTCTAATTACCTTACGAACTAACTATTCAGCACCCAAATGGTTCCCGCATGCGCCTTCATGAACTTCCCTCAAAACATAATCGGTATCTCCTGGTTCCACACATATGGCGAGTGGACCATCGAAAGTTCTCCTGATGGCGGTTTGGGGTCGATATGCAATATCGTACCCGCTGATCCACGGTCCATTTGGCCAATCATCCCGAGAGCTCGGGTTTATGCATTATGTTTCTTAACGGGTAAACAGTTACGACACATATGGGATGACATTGAAACTATGTTTTTAACTTCCTTGAGGTGCTTAGTAAAGGGAGCACCAATTTTCTAGGTGAGGATACCTAGTTTCGATCTCGCCTAGAGTCCTGCTAACATAATAGATAGGAAACTCTGTATCTTCCTCTTCCCGGACAAGGATTCCACTTACCGCTGTCTCGGATACTGCTAAGTACATGTACAATTGTTCGTCTGCCTTCGGCGTATAGAGAGAAGGCGGGCTCGAGAGATACTGCTTGAGTTCTTCCAAGGCTTGTTGGCACTTCGGTGTCCATGAGAAGTTATTCTTATTCTTCTATAATGAGAAGAACCGATGGCTCTTTTCGGAGGACCTCGAGATGAATCGACCCACGATAGCTATGTGCCCGGTTAACCTTTGAACGACCTTCACATTATCTACCACGGTGATGTACTCGATGGCCTTGATCTTATCGGGATTAATCTCGATTCCCTGGTTAGACACCATGAATCCGAGAAATTTCCCAGACCTGACTCTGAATGCGCATTTCTCCGGGTTCAGCTTCATATTGTATTTTTTTCAATATGTTGAAGGTTTCCTGCAAATGCTTCAAAGGTCCTCTGCTCGCAGGGACTTAACTAACATATCATCAATATAAACCTCCATTGATTTTCCTATTTTTTTTCTCGAACATTCGATTTACTAGGCTTTAATAAGTGGCACCGGTGTTTTTTTAATCTAAATGGCATTACGTTATAATAGTAGGTGCCATATTTGGTGATGAAGAATGTTTTTTCCCGGTTGCCCGGGTCCATCCGAATTTGATTGTACTTGGAATAGTAATCGAGAAAACAGAGGATCTCGTGGCCGGCAGTCACATCGATCATGCAATCGATTTCACAAAGGAAAAGAGTACTTGGGTCATTCCTTGTTCAAGTCTTTGTAGTCTACACACATTCTTAATTTATTCTCCTTTTTAGGAACTACTACTACATTTGCTTACCTATCCGGGTATTTAACTTCCCGAATGGGTCCTATATTAAGGAGTTTAGATACCTCGTCTTTGATGAATGCATGTTTGACTTCGGACTGAGGCCTCTTTTTCCGCTTGACCAGATGGAACTTTGGATCTAGGCTCAACTTGTGAGTAGTGGTTTTCGGCGAGATCAATGTGGGACAAAGAGAAACAATCCATGTTAGCTATAAGGAATTCAATAAGTTTTTTCTTGAGCTCGGAACTAAAACCAGTACCCAGGTATACCCTATGATCGGTCAGGTGCGCGAACAATATGACTTGCTATGGTTCCTCGACTATCAATTCGGCGGCGTCAGAATTTTTGGGGGGCTATGAAAGACCTGGGAAGTCCATAATCATCATCATATCCCGTTCCCTTCTTTTCCTGCTCGCCTGGGGCCGGACCGGTGATTGCTATTTGGTTTTTTCCTTGGCGATCAAACTCGGATTCTTAGATGTCGAGAGCGCGGATATCGGCACCACCTCATCGACCGTGGACAACTCAGTTGCGGCCGGTTGTTCTCCATAAATAGTTTTAACCCCTACTGGTGTTGGGGAATTATAACACCTGGTGTAGTGTCGAGGGAACTGCCCTCATGTTGTGGATCCATGGTCTCCCGAACAGAGCATTGTATCTCATATCTCCTTCGATCACATAGGACTTTGTTTCCTGGATGGTTCCTCCGGTGTTCACCGGTAGGGTTATCTCTCCTTTAGTGGTCTCACACGCCATATTGAATTTGTTTAGAACTCGAATTGCAGGCACGTTTTGGTCCTCTAGAACCAGGTGCTCTACGACCCTCGATCTAATGATATTTGCCGAGCTACCTGGATCAACTAACACACTCTTAACCGAGATTTATTTACGAGTACAAATATTACCAGTGCATCATTGTGTGGTTGCAAGATGCCTTCAATGTCCTTTTCATTGAAGGATATGGTTCCTTCCGGCACGTAATCTCGAGTTTGTTTTCCCTTGTGATGGACACTTTGGTGCGTATTAACATCGACCCCTGGGGGACGTCTACTCCTCTGATGATCATGTTAATGACGTGTTAAGGTTCCTCCTGCTCGGTCTGCTTATTGGAATCCCTATTCCTAAGATGATTTTTGGCTCGAGCGCGCAGGAACTCACGGAGGTGCCCGTTGTTGAATAACCGGGCTACTTCCTCTCTCAATTGTCGGCTTCGGTTATGTGGCTGTGAGTGCCATGATATTTACACATTAGGTTGTGGTCTCTTTGGGCAGGATCAGACTATAGAGGTCGAGGCCACTTGGTGTCTTTGATGTGCCCGATGGCAGATACAGTAGCAGTAGCATCGACGTTGAAGTTGTCCTCTGATAACTGCGGTGCTTCCTTAGGCCTAATGGGTCTGTCGAATCCGTTCTTGCTCATGATCCCCCGATTATTATGACCTCGGTCTCTCCTTCTCACACTCCTCATAGGGTTACGCCCTGACCCATTGTCTCTTCGATCTCCGTTATATGGTTGATACCGGTCTCTATTTGATTAACTGATAAGTTTGAACATTAAGAAAATTGAACAACAATGTCTAGCATAAAAAGAACAACTTAGTTATATGTTATTGATACAACAATGTAACATAATAATCCAAAGCATCCACAAATATCTGACAATGTCACTACTTTAAGGTTCATGGACTTAATCCTATTTGAAAAATTAAAGCTTTTCTAGATTTTTTTAAAAACATAAGATCATGATAATTTGAGGAAACAAGACAAAGAAAGATGGGAAAACAATTAAGTAAAGCATATTAATGGTGAGTGATCACGCTCAACTATGTATACTAAAAGACTAAGCGGGCGTTGCACATATAATCCGGGTATTTTACCCAGAGTCGAATTCCACAGGGAACCAATGTATCAACTGTTGTTGTTAGATTACCAAATTCTCAATAATCAACTTCCTCAAACGTTATGACTATCACTTGGTGTTGGTTAAACTACTACAGCTGAATGAAAATATTAAAAATAAAGATTAACTAACAATAAGGTGTAAACAATTGTAATAAAGGTCTAAGGTTATGGTTTCCCTCGTTGGTGAAATTCCTTATTGTGTATTTCCTATAGTTTTGACTTAGTTGTCTCTATCAATCATGAACACTCCAGTTATCATAAATCTCTCTCAAGTAATTATGATAATTTACTAGACGCACTCTCTCAAGTTACGCTAGCTAGATTGCATTACAGTTCACTTTAGATTGCACTCAAGGTATCGTTATCTCTAATCCAACAAACCCTCGGTTATGGATCTCTCCTATACTCCGGGAGTGATGTTGTTCAAACAACTACTTAAATATGCACTCTCTTTCTCAAGTAGATACATAATAAATAGGAACAACTAAGTGAGGGCCCTTCAACCAACTACAACTCTAACGCCTAGTAGGACCAGGCTTTACAAGGAAAAAGCCTGGCTAAGGCCAGGTTGGACCTGGCTTTACAAGGAAAAAACCTAGCTAAGGCCAGGGTCACTCCTTTTGATTCTTGAGCGCATTTTCGACATTTATGCATCCATTTAGCTCGGCTTCCATCTCCAATTCACCTGCACATGAAATAGACTCCATTATGCTCAAAGGAGGTGTATTTTTACCGTTAAAGCACATAAAATGTAAGGCACATAATGAGTTAAACCATGAATTGTAGCCACATATCAACACCCCACACTTAAATATTTGCTCGTCCTCGGGTAATTAAACTACACCCACGAACACAACTTATTAAGCAAATCCCTGAACGCGTTATACCAAGAATATTTAAAATAGTTCTAGCACAAAGGTGTCACATCCTCGCCTCAATAATCGACTCACAAATACCATGATTTATTCATAATTCACTAACTACTCTAACATAGAGGTCAACAACATTAACTTCCTTCATGAATCATGTGCCCTCACCAAATCAAAGAGCTAGTTCCACACACAATGAAATTTAAGAACACTTAGGAACTCAAGATAGAAAGAATTTACTCACTCTCGGAAATAATATTCATATGCCACAAAAGATGCACCATAGGCTTGCCCGTAGTGTACTATTCTACTAATCGAGCTCATTAAGTCTAGGATCAAGTAAGACTTTATTTGGTTGTAATGTAGGCTGAGGGACGGGTAGGATACATTTAGATATGAGAGTGACTAAACCTCTCTAAGCACTTTAATACATATACTTTAGAATTCAAACCTCAAACTTATATCAAACCAAACTCAACCTTCACATCAATGTATATTACCTCATACTTCTTTAAGCACACATATATCACTAGAAACCATCATCAATACTTGTTTTTCATACAATATACTATTGTCATTTTTTTTTCTTCTTTTCTTTTTTTTTCCTTTTTTTTTCAAGTGGCTTCGATTGACAACTCTTTTTTTTTATGCACCTTTCTCCTTATTTCAGTTGTTCCACTCAAAAGCCAACCTACCACCCCACACTTTAACTTTTCCATACTTCATCACATTTCCAGTGCTTACGACAAGTGACAAGGTTCAAATATATGATCGATTCAAACAAAAGGGTATGGCTTGTAATGTGGTTGCCAAAGAAACAGGATTATAGGCTTAAAGGGGTTAACTACGATACACAACAATTAGGTGAGTATACTTTATATATCTGGCTTAACAAAAAAATGCGTATATCACTTCCTAGACTAAACAATACTACTATTTCGCTTCGCACACACACACACAAGGCAAGTTCTAGACATCAAATGCAATGCATAGAATACATATAAAATCTCACACATGCATGGCACATAACTCATTCAGAATTGGTTCTATCACGACACTCCATTCAAAGCAGTTAAGCAAATTTAAGAATCCACGATTTAAGGTACTTATCCTAGAATCAAAAATTGAGCCTAAGCGTCACAACCAGAGTACTGACTATTCTTAATACATCACAAAGTTCAGAGATATTGTTGCGATTAATTTCTTAGCCTCGTGGTTCCTGCTCCTACAAATTAAAAAAAAACTACCTATACCCGGTTTAATTAAAAACCCTTGGAAAATAACCGCGGCACAAAGAAAAACTAAGGGAGAATTATTACACTACCTAAAACAAAAATCTTTTTGGTATTTTCTTTAGACTTACTCCCCTCAAGAAAACTGTCTAGGAGATCCATCATATAACGACCTGGTCGGTTGTTCTGTAGAATTTACATTATTGTTGTTGTTATTGACTTGTCATGGGTCAGTTATGCTGTTTATGATGTGTTAGAGTCGGTTGTCTCGGGTTCAGAATGGCTGTAGTGAGAATTGAGACATTTAGTCTTTAAAAATAGCCTTATAGTTGGAAAACTCAACTGAGAGTTGACTTATTGGTAAACGACCTCGGAATGCGGATTTTATGGATCAGATAGCTTCGTTAGGTGATTTAGTACTTAGGAGTGTGTTCAGAATAATTTTGTGATGTTCGATGTAGAATTAAGCTTGAATTGACGAAAGTTGGAGATTTAGAAGTTCTTAGACTTGAATTCGACGTAGATCTGGTGTTTGAGTGTTGTCTTCGGTATTCCGAAGGTTCGAATAAGTTCAAGTTATGTAATGGGACTTTTTAGTATGTTCGTACGGGGTCCCGAGGAGCTCGGGTGAGTTTCGGATAGGTTTGGGCTGCGTTGTGCTCGTTTTTCTTATGCTTTGACATCGTTTCTTCAAGCATAAATGATATCATATTGAACAAATGAGCTCTGATTGCTATTTTTAATGAAGATTTAGGTCTGTATCATAATTACGGACCCGTAGCAAAAAGAATCGAAGAATTTGGACATTACATGAGGATTTTATGGCCATTTTACCAAGGTTGCCAGATTTTTCAATTTAATTACGAAATTACCCCTGACGGCGTATTAAAAACCTGCACTATTTGCAAATCTTAAAACCTACATATCTCCTTCATTATAAGGTCAAATTGAATAATTCAAAAGCCTAAATTGATTAGAATTTTACAAGGAATCCATTGGGAGTAGTAAAATGCGTGAACAGTATATATATATATAACGAGCAGTCCGAGTTTTCTTCCAATTTTTGAACGGGAAGAAGCTTTTGAGGCGATTTTTAAGAGGGGAAATAATTGTTCTTCATAGAGGTAAGTGTTTTGATCATTAAAACTCATTTATGGGTGATTATAGAACATAATCTCAGCATTTAATTCATGAAAATCACTAGAAAAATGTGGGTTTAGGGCTTGAGATTATGAGACCTTTAGGGGTCGATTTGAGGGGTCAAACGAACTCCGATTTTAGCGTTCTTTATATGTACGGACTCGTGAAATGATCAAAGAATATTTTGGTATAAAAATTTCTGAGTTCAGAGAAGCGGGACCGGGGGTCGAGTTTTGACCAATTTCGGGTTTTTGAGCTAAATTTGATATTTTTCGATTGGAATTTATTCCTTAAGCATAAATTGATGATAAAAATCTGAACTTGGTAGATTTGGAGCCTTCGGAAGTTGATACGAGAGGAAAGCGTGTTGCGGAATAGTTTCCGGGCTAGTTTTGAGGTAAGTAATATCTTTAAATCCTGTCCTTAGGATATGAAACCTCGGACTTCGCACCCTTTCACGGGTTTTGGATTTCATAAATCGGGAATTTGGAAATGTATGCCTTTTAGAGCGACTATTGAGTTGTGAAACCACTTTTAAGCTTATGCTTAATAGTATAGATATATATTTTGATATAATTTGGGTTGTAAGTCATGTTTGGGGCCTAGTGCCGATCTGTTTACCCCTTGGGGGCTGTTTTTACTATTTTTCTCACTTGATATGTTATGATTTTCACTCAGTCTTTTCTTGATAGTTGTTTTGACACTCAAAGTATTTTGATACTATTTCTTGAAAATGAAACACTATTTTGGGTCGAGAACCCGGTATATTTATGGCCGAAAGGGCAAATTGAGAGTGTCTGACTGAGTGAGGCTACGGGCCTATATTGTGAGGATGTATTATATGAGTGTGGCTGCTGGCCAATATTGTGAGTGATTTATGCCATGATGTGGCTTGTTTATAACGCTTGGGCTGTAGGAGCCCCTCCGGAGCCTGTACACACCCCCAGTGAGCGCATGTACCTAATGAGTGATGCCCGCGGGGATTATGCTGAGTGACTGTGAGGATGCCTGATGGGCAGTTACTGAGTGACTGTGAGGATGTCTGATGGGCTGATATTGAGTGATGGTGAGGATTCCTGATGAGCAATGGTTACAATAAATAATTTTAGCCCGAGGGGCAGTTTTATGAAGATTTTTTACTAAGTTTTCGTACTGTGATTTACTTCATTTTCAAACTGGTGTTACTGAGAATTTCACTGAGATATACTGATGTTTTCAAAGGATTTCTAGAAACTGCTTTCGAACTTATTATTTGTTGAATACTACATGGTGACTTGGTGTTTTACTGGTTTTGTGAAATTGTGTATCTGTACTGTGTGTTTTGAAATTCTCAGACTGTGATTTATTTTCGTTACTACTGAGTTGACGTACTCATCATTACTCCATGTGCCTCTGTTTACAGATCCAGGTGACGGCCCGGAGCAATAGCTGTCTCAGCTCGTTAGCAGCAGATACGGGATTTCTGGGTAGTTGTCCATCGTCCACAGCTTCTTCATTTCCCTTCCTTATTTAGTTTTAGCGTTTGATTCAGAGACATATATTATAGTTTTAGCAGAGTTAGATTTATTTATTCTTAGATGCTCATGACTATTGACTCCAGTCTTGGGAGGTTTTGTTTAGACTATTATTGGGACGTTAAGACTAAATTACACTATTCTATGCTTGGTTGCATGCTTATTATTAAACTGGGGACTCGTATAATTGAACAAATGCGTAGTAAGGTGATGGTTGGCTAGCCTAGTTCCATGATATGCGCCATCACGGCCTGTTAGGATTTGGGGTCGTGACAAGTTGGTATCAGAGCTCTAGGTTACATAGGACTCAATGGTCATGAGTAGGTTTAGTAGAGTCTTGCATATCGGTACGGAGACATCTGTACTTATCTTCGAGAGGATACAGAACCCTTAGGAAATATTCCACATTCTTGACTTATTGTCGTGCGAATCCATTTTATTCATCCAAAGCGTAACTCTTTGAACTCCTTTCATGTATTCGAATGCGCACGTGAGCGCTTGGTATCAGTTGTGCGTAGGCGGCTTGTGATTCCACGGGTGATATGTGATTGTTAGCCTGTTGATAATGGGCCAGGCGAAAGGACTTGAGGCTGGATTTTTGACTGTGGCTTGAGTGCTGAGATTTCATTTGTGTGAGCACATGTGTTGGGGGACTTATATGTCCGTTTGTGTCCTTATTGGTGGAACTTTGTGACTAGTTGACTACATGGTGAGTGTGATCGGATAGTTAGATGTATTCAGGTTGTTTGATGGTGACCAAAATGAATTGGCGGGAGATGTGGCAAGAACCATTGATTATTTGACTTCTGTATTGATTTAGAATATGTCTTCGAGTTATGAGTATTGAATGACCTCTCGTGTGGTTTAGTTGTGGAGTGAAGTGGATTTTTCTGTAGTGTATGAGTTCCTAGTGATGTTTTTTGGATTGACCAATGCCCCAACATCGTTCATGTAATTGATTGACGATGCATGCAACCATGTTATAACTCCTTTGTTATTGTGTTCATGGATGACATCCTGGCGTATTCACGTAGCCAGGGGAGTATACTCAGCATTTGATGATGGTATTACAATGATATAGGGAGGAGAAACTTTGTGTGAAGTTCTCCAAGTGTGAATTTTTGGCTCAGTTCAGTAGCATTCTTGGAACCCGTGGTGTCCAGTGAAGGAATCTATGTGGTCAGACGAGTGTGAGTAGAGCTTCCAGAAGCTCAAGAATTCCTTGGCCACAGCTCCAGTGTTAGTGTTGCCATCAGCTTTAGGTTTTTATACCGCTTATGGGATGTCTCGAGGGCAGGCAGTGGTTGTGTTCTACTGTAGGAAGGTATAGTGATTATGTGATAGCTATGATTTTCATAAGTGTATTGGGAGATATCATTTTGAGGTTAAGCAGGCAGGGGTATCTCCTGCGGGTTGTCTTGAGGTGTGTGACCCTTATGTTTATCTTCGAGAGGATACAGAACCCTTAGGAAATATTCCACATTCTTGACTTATTGTCGTGCGAATCCATTTTATTCATCCAAAGCGTAACTCTTTGAACTACTTTCATGTATTCGAATGCGCACGTGGGTGCTTGGTATCAGTTGTGCGTAGGCGGCTTGTGATTCCATGGGTGAGATGTGATTGTTAGCCTGTTGATAATGGGCCAGGCGAAAGGACTTGAGGCCGGATTTTTGACTGTGGCTTGAGTGCTGAGATTTCATTTGTGTGAGCGCATGTGTTGGGGGACNTGTTTTTTGGATTGACCAATGCCCCAACAGCGTTCATGTAATTGATTGACGATGCATGCAACCATGTTATAACTCCTTTGTTATTGTGTTCATGGATGACATCCTGGCGTATTCGCGTAGCCAGGGGAGTATACTCAGCATTTGATGATGGTATTACAATGATATAGGGAGAAGAAACTTTGTGTGAAGTTCTCCAAGTTGAATTTTTGGCTCAGTTCAGTAGCATTCTTGGAACCCGTGGTGTCCAGTGAAGGAATCTATGTGGTCAGACGAGTGTGAGTAGAGCTTCCAGAAGCTCAAGAATTCCTTGGCCACAGCTCCAGTGTTAGTGTTGCCATCAGCTTTAGGTTTTTATACCGCTTATGGGATGTCTCGAGGGCAGGCAGTGGTTGTGTTCTACTGTAGGAAGGTATAGTGATTATGTGATAGCTATGATTTTCATAAGTGTATTGGGAGATATCATTTTGAGGTTAAGCAGGCAGGGGTATCTCCTGCGGGTTGTCTTGAGGTGTGTGACCCTTATGTTTATCTTCGAGAGGATACAGAACCCTTAGGAAATATTCCACATTCTTGACTTATTGTCGTGCGAATCCATTTTATTCATCCAAAGCGTAACTCTTTGAACTACTTTCATGTATTCGAATGCGCACGTGGGTGCTTGGTATCAGTTGTGCGTAGGCGGCTTGTGATTCCATGGGTGAGATGTGATTGTTAGCCTGTTGATAATGGGCCAGGCGAAAGGACTTGAGGCCGGATTTTTGACTGTGGCTTGAGTGCTGAGATTTCATTTGTGTGAGCGCATGTGTTGGGGGACTTATATGTCCGTTTGTGTCCTTATTGGTGGAACTTTGTGACTAGTTGACTACATGGTGAGTCTGATCGGATAGTTAGATGTATTCAGGTTGTTTGATGGTGACCAAAATGAATTGGCGGGAGATGTGGCAAGAACCATTGATTATTTGACTTCTGTATTGATTTAGAATATGGCTTCGAGTTATGAGTATTGAATGACCTCTCGTGTGGTTTAGTTGTGGAGTGAAGTGGATTTTTCTGTGGTGTATGAGTTCCTGGTGATGTTTTTTGGATTGACCAATGCCCCAACAGCGTTCATGTAATTGATTGACGATGCATGCAACCATGTTATAACTCCTTTGTTATTGTGTTCATGGATGACATCCTGGCGTATTCGCGTAGCCAGGGGAGTATACTCAGCATTTGATGATGGTATTACAATGATATAGGGAGAAGAAACTTTGTGTGAAGTTCTCCAAGTTGAATTTTTGGCTCAGTTCAGTAGCATTCTTGGAACCCGTGGTGTCCAGTGAAGGAATCTATGTGGTCAGACGAGTGTGAGTAGAGCTTCCAGAAGCTCAAGAATTCCTTGGCCACAGCTCCAGTGTTAGTGTTGCCATCAGCTTTAGGTTTTTATACCGCTTATGGGATGTCTCGAGGGCAGGCAGTGGTTGTGTTCTACTGTAGGAAGGTATAGTGATTATGTGATAGCTATGATTTTCATAAGTGTATTGGGAGATATCATTTTGAGGTTAAGCAGGCAGGGGTATCTCCTGCGGGTTGTCTTGAGGTGCGTGACCCTTATGTTTATCTGTAGCAAGTTCTTTTCTATCAGTAGATGATGTATGTTGTAATTTGAGTTTAGCTCGCTTGTGGGAGTTGGAATGACCATTACAATGGTGGATGCGAGATTTGCATTTTATTTGAGTGTTAGATGGTTTGGGTCATATAAGCTTATGGAGGATTTAGTTGAACCTCACCACAGTATGGTGGCAGTGATAGTGTATGGGCATCGTGAGTTATTGTTTGTCTTGATCTTTGGCTTTGATCCAAGTGGGGGAGTATGCTAATGATAAGTAGGTTACACGATTGTGTGTTGTATTGGTTTCAGTTCGAGTTATGTTGGTGATTCAGTTATGACCTACAGAAGTGGAGTCTGGGAATGACTCGAGTGATGGAAATTTCTTCGATACAAGTTGTAATGTACTTTACGAATAGTGGAATTCGTTGAATGATGGAGTTGTACTGGTAAGTGTAGAGTGTGCAATGTATGAGTGTGCTTGTTGCTTCCAGGGTGTGGATTAATTTCCTAGTATGTGGATTGCAAGCGGGGTCAGGTAGTTCAGTTTACTTGGTTAGTGTAATTAAAATTGCGTAGAGTAAATGACGTTCAAGATTGGTTCAGACGGATTCAAGGTTATATGTAGCGATCGAGGATCTTCAAGGTGAGAGAAGGGTTAGAACTGAGATTTACGAGGAAGGTGTCAAGGCTTGTGATGTATTTGCATTATCATGGATTCTATCCATCAGTATCAGGAAAGTGAAGTAATGACTATAAATTCGCAGGAAGTCTCTTTAGGGTAAGTATTTCTAATGTGGTGCATTTGGGGATAATTGAGGGAGTATTCAACGGCTTACGAGCCTTAGACGGTATATTTTTATGCTCGGATTTCGTTCGGTGAATTGGGATTGAGAATTGCGGTATTATGGCAAGAAGAGGTATTAATTCGAAAGTAAGTCAGAAGGAACTTGGGTAAATAGGACATCTTGGTAGTAGGTCGGATCGGCATGATTAGGGATATAGTTAGTTCTTTGGGTGTTTGAAAGGTAATGAGTTGTTACATGTGTTTATTAGCAATTCTCTTGGAATTTGGTGGCATGCGTAGCTTGGTTGAGTTAGAAGGATTCAGTCCTGGCAGTTTTGTGTTGTACAAGTGTGATTCGAGAGTTCTTGATGGTTTCTACCATGGTTAGAGATGTATATTTCTACTGGCGTGAGGGCTATGTGATGTATAGTGATTTTGCTTCTAGATGGGATAAAATGGAAAGTTCTTGGCTAGTTGCCAAAAACGTATTGGCCCCAAACGCCCACGCAAGTATACGTGGTCGTAGCAAGTAATATAATGTTAAATCGAATGTCAAACCCACAGGGACTTGCGTAAACTACTTGTTGAATCACTCTAATTGTTATTTAATCAAGCCAAAATAAACTCCAGGAGTGTAACTAATGTATACTACGATTCTATGAAAGAACTACTTATTGATTAACGAGAGTATTGTTGTGTATTCAGTAGAGATAAATATTCCAGGGTTGTGATCAATTCACCACTTGTATTTCATTCTAATTAACTCTCCCCTTCATATAATTCACTCATGGTTGCTAATTAATCGATAAACGCTCTCATAGCCTTCTCCTGAAGCACTACTCGCCTATTCTCAATAGATTAACGCCTATATTCCTATGAAATTAATCTATTAGAACGCACTAAGATTACGATGTTTAATTAAGCACGGTGACTAGGTATATTCCTATCCTAACCACAAATCCGCTCCCCTGAAGGGTTAAGATCGCGCTCTCTTCAATTCTTCTCTAATCTATATACGGCTTTCCCAAGCATAACATAGATAGTATATAGAACCTAACTGCTGGCCAGAATATTAAGCAATTGAACACAGAATTGAAGAAACAACCAATATTGAGTGAATTATAATCAAGGTTAAATTAATGTTGAATAACAATATTCATTGCTAAACCACAACCCCAGAACAATGGGTGTTTAGCCACTCATTCTAAAATAACACAATTGCATAAGTGTTGTATACATTGAAAATCCTAGAATAAGATGAAAAACTGAGAAATCCTTTGCTCCCTAATGATCCCGTGTGTATCTTCTCTCCAAAGTGGCATAAAAAACCCAAAAATAAGCTTAGAATTCCTTTTATACACGTTGGGTAGGGTTTTGGGCCGAAATAACCATGTCCCGGGCAAAGCAGGAAAATTCCCCATAACTAGTACCCTGGATAGCACCCAGCGCCCACCAGGGCGCTGCCCATAAAATACTCACTGTCTCCAGTGCCACAGGTGGCGCCTAGCGCTGCCTGTGGCGCCCAAATCCCAGGTTTTCCGATTTCGTCTGTTTTTTGCTCTAATTTCGCGGGTTTCGCTCCCGATTGATCCCGAATCATTCCTACACATAAAAACACTTCAAATTAATATAATCATCATATTTATCATCTAACTCTCATGAAACAAAAGTAAAATATGAGGCGATATACATAGAGTATATACACTTTAAGCTAAATATCAGGTACGTAGTTGTTTGTGGCGAGGAAGGGAGCATGAAGTTCTCATATTTATCATAGGATGGCATGGCGTATACGGTATTTTGTGTATAGCAGAGATTGGCATATTTGAGGTTACAGTTCAGTTCTGGAAGGAAGGTCAGCACTGGCGGTCTCAGATGACTAGGTAGATGATATACTAATTGGGTGGCTTGATGAGGGCACACGTTCAGAAGGGTCAATGTGTTTGAGTTAAGGGTGCTTCATTGGTGTTAAGTCGCTCTCTTGTTGGATCGAATGCGGATATTCAAGGTTTCTTGGTGACACAGAGGAATTATGGGGGTATCCTTCGTGGAATGATTGGTTATTTGAGACATGTTATATATTCGAGTGGTGGAGTTAGAATCAGATATGGTAACTTTGTGCGCTTCATGGACTTTGAGACTAAGAGTTCTAATAAACAGATTATTTTGTGGTTGTAAACTATGAGAATGCGAGCAAAGCTAGTCAGGTGTTAGTATATGCCATGACTGGGCCATTATGAACTTTCGGAGAGAAATAGTACTTAGAGTTATTGGTAGGCTAGTATGGGTGTGTGTTCTGCACCGAGTCGGAATTGTTGACTTCGAAATGCTATTGTTGAGGGATGTACCATTCAATTACCAAGGTTGCCAGATTTTTCAGGTTAATTACGAAATTGCCCCTGACGGCGTATTAAAAACATGTACTATTTGCAAATCTTAAAACCTACATATCTCCTTCATTATAAGGTCAAATTGAGTGATTCAAAATCCTAAATTGATTAGAATTTCACAAGGAATCCATTGGGAGAAGTAAAACGCGTGAACAGTATATATATATATATATATATATATACTGATTTTCATGAATTAAATGCTGAAATTATGTTCTATAATCACCCATAAACGAGTTTTAATGATCAAAACACTTACCTCTATGAAGAACAATTATTTCCTCTCTTAAAAATCACCTCAAAAGCTTCTTCCCGTTCAAAAATTGGAAGAAAACTCGGACTGCTACGGGACTCGTGAAATGATGAAGAACATTTTGGTATAAAAATTTCTGAGTTCCGAGAAGCGGGCCCGGGGGTCGGGTTTTGACCAATGTCGGGTTCTTGAGATAAATGTGATATTTTTCGATTGGAATTTATTCCTTAAGCATAAATTGATGATAAAAATCTGAACTTGGTAGATTTGAAGCCTTCGGAAGTTGATACAAGAGGCAAGCGTATTGCGGAATAGTTTCCGGGCTAGTTTTGAGGTAAGTAATGTCTTTAAATCTTGTCCTGAGGGTATGAAACCTCGGACTTTGCACCCTATCACAAGTTTTGGATTCCATAAATCGGGAATTTGGAAATATATGCCTTTTAGTGCGACTATTGAGTTGCGAAACCACTTTTAAGCCTATGCTTAATAGTATAGATATATATATATTTTGATATGATTTGGGATGTAAGTCATGTTTGGGGCCTAGTGCCGATCTGTTTACCCCTTGGGGCTGTTTTTACTATTTTCCTCACTTGATATGTTATGATTTTCACTCAATATTTTCTTGATAATTGTTTTTACACTCAAAGTATTTTGATACTATTTCTTGAAAATGAAATACTGTTTTGGGTCGAGAACCCGGTATATTTATGGCCTAAATGGCAAATTGAGACTGTCTGACTGAGTGAGGCTGCGGGCCTATATTGTGAGGATGTTATGATATGAGTGTGACTGATGGCCAATATTGTGAGTGATTTATGCCATGATGTGGCTTGTTTATAGCGCTCGGGTTGTAGGAGCCCCTCCGGAGTCTGTACACACCCCTAGTGAGCGCAGTACCTAATAAGTGATGCCCGCGGGGCTTATGCTGAGTGACTGTGAGGATGCCTGATGGGTTGTTACTAAGTGACTGTGAGGATGCCTGATGGGCTGATATTGAGTGATGGTGAGGATGCCTGATGGGCAATGGTTACGATAAATGATTTTAGCCCGAGGGGCAGTTTTATGAAGAATTTTTACTAAGTTTTTGAACTATGAATTACTTCGTTTTCAAACTGGTGTTACTGAGAATTTTACTGATATATACTGATATTACACTTGTTTTTAAAGAATTTCTGGAAATTGATTTCGAACTTATTATTTGTTGAATACTACATGGTGTCTTGGTGTTTTACTGGTTTTGTGAAATTGTGTATATGTACTATGGGTTTTGAAATTCTCAGACTGTGATTTATTTTGATTATTACTGAGTTGGCGTACTCATCATTACTCCCTGTGCCTCTGTGCACAGATCCAGGTGACGGCCCGGAGCAGTAGTTGTCTCAGTACGTTAGCAGCAGATACGGGATTTCTAGGTAGCAGTCCAGCGTCCACAGCTTCTCCATTTCCCTTCCTTATTTAGTTTTAGCGTTTGATTCAGAGACATATACTATAGTTTTAGCAGAGTTAGATTTATTTATTCTTAGATGCTCATAACTATTGACTCCAGTCTTAGGAGGTTTTGTTTAGACTATTCTTGGGATGCTAAGACTAAATTACACTATTCTATGCTTGGTTGCATGCTTATTATTAAATTGGGGACTCTTATAATTGAACAAATGCGTAGTAAGGTGATGGTTGGCTAGCCTAGTTCTACGATAGGCTCCATTACGTCTTGTTAGGATTTGGGGTCGTGACACATCGTCGGGAAGAGTCCACATATTTCTAATTTTTTTCTGTTTTATTCTACCTAAAATAAAAAGACTAACAGAAAAAGCTACAATAATTAAACAAAAAAAACTTACTAACATTAAAATCTAAAACTACTAACAAGAAAGCACACTAAACACAACAAAGCACAACAAATATTTACAACACCCCACACTTAAATCATGCAATGTCCTTAGTGCATCACATATAGACAAAACAAGAAGTAAAAATAAGGTGCAAGAAACTCCCTGATCAAGCAGCGTCGTCATCCTCTGATGCTCTCCATACTTCATCCTCTCCATTAGTTTTTCTTTCCATGCTCCTTCGAACAAACGCTTGAATCACTATATGCCTCCACTTTGAACTGATGAATTGGACCCCAAGTTTTGATTCTGCTCTATGATCATGCTCCTGGGGTGGTGGAACGAATCTGACTGGCCCAATAAAACAATGTAGTAATCTGCACTTCTTGGCCTTTAGATGAGATGTGTATTCCTGACTTTCTGGCAAGAAGAATTCCAGAGTGTAGGCATCTTGTTCCTTATTCCTTGACTCCTCAAGTGGTTCGGATGACTCTATTTTGATATCATCATCCAAACATAATGTGAAAAACTGCTTGGAGTGTGTACCAATGCAATCAACATCCTCAACACTAATGACACTAGATTCAACAAAATACGTATCATCAATGTCCTTGGTTAACTCTAGTATCTTTTCTACAACATTGACATCCTCAAAATCTAGTCTGATTGATTGTTGGTGTTATACTCTAGCCTTCTCCACTAGCACCTCCTATAAGTCATCATCCCTGGGTTATTTGTCCCTATTAACTAGATGAGGTGGCAGTGGTTTCAGTTCCAACTTGGGTGGTTCTTCAACAGATGGCTTGGCCGGCGGGATCTCTCTTTTCTCTAAGTTTAATGACTCAAACTCGAGAGCCCTTGACCAGACCCCTTTTCCTTCTAGTGCTAACACCCATTCTGCCAGTTCTTCCCCATTTACCTCACCCAAATTCATCAAACATGCAGCAAGGGGGTCCTCAATAGTTAAGGACATATCATATTCCTCCACTATCACATCCACATCATCAATGAGAGAGAAATTGGTGAATTCACTTGGTTGCCTCATGGATTTTTGCACATTGAATGTGATTTCTTCATCGTTTAGTCTCATCTTGAGCTCCCTAGTTTCACAATCAATGAGGGCTCTGACTGTGGCCAAGAATGGCCTTCCCAAAATTATGGGAATCTCCTCATCCATCTAGTATCACAAAACTAGTAGGGAACACAAATTTCCCCGCTTGCACCAATACATCATCCAGAATGCCTGGCGGTCTCTTTACCGTCTTGTCAGCTAGCGGCAATAACATAGAAGTTGGTCTGGCTCTACCAATCCCCAGTCTCTTGTAAATGGCCAGGGGCATGAGATTAATACTGGCCCCCAAATCACACAGTGCTTTGGAAAAAGCAAAATTGTCAATGGTGTAGGGAATTGTATAGCTCCCTGGATCAGACAGCTTCTCTGCAATTGGTCGTGTCACTACAACACTGCAAGTCTGAGTAAGAGTCACAGTCGCCAAATCTTGGAAATTGAATTTTCGGGACATCAAGTCCTTCATCATCTTCGCATAGCCAGGCATCTCCTTTAGAGCATCAATTAGAGGAATGTTTACCTGTATCTGTTTCAACATATCCAAGAACTTTTTGTATTGTTCATCCTTTTGGTATTTGGCCAACCTTTGAGGGAATGGAGCTGGCGATCTCTTTTTCCCAGTGATTTGGGACTTTTCTTTCTCATCCACCACCTCAATTACCGGCTATTGGGCTGTCTCCACTTCTTTTTCAGCCTCACTCTACGCACTGGGTTCTCCTTCAGCAGGTTGCTATGTTACCTTGGTCAAGTTTGTTGAATCATCGAGTTCAATCAGCACAGGTACCAGTGTCTCGGCCTGCCTGCTTTCACGATCTATCTCCAGTTCCAAGTCTAAGTCCCTGCCATTGCGGAGACTCACTACCATCAGCTTCCTTGGGCCCTGGTCCTTAGGATTTACCTGAGTGTCTGCAGGCAAAGTCTCAGGAGGACGATTATTCAACGACAGTGAGATCTGGCTAATCCTCACTTTAATATTTTTTATAGCTGATTCGTGTGCAACTACTCTCTCACTAATTTTAGCAGTTGACCCAATCATCTGTTGCATCATTGCTTCAAGTCTAGAAAATCCATCTTCTTGTCTCCCCCCATGTTGTTTCTAAGGGGGGTGATACGTTTGTTGCTGATTTTGATTATTAAACCCTTGTGGCCTTTGGTAGGGCGCCACATTACCATGAGGTCTCATGGAACCCATGTTTCCACTGTTGTGCTGCTGATGAGGTGATCTGTACGACTAAACTTGCTGACCCCAATTCTGTCCACCCTGTCTCTGGCCTCCATAGTTTGACACATAATTCATATTTTCCGGGTAGTGAGGATGACAACAATATGCATTCCACCGATTACCAATTGGTTGACTAATGCAAGATGTGCATAAGCCCCCATTGGTAGTATCCACAAAATGAACTTGCTGATTTTGCCCTGACTCCTCTACCTTCTTCGTAAGTATGCTCATCTGTGTCATCAAAGTTGCCATATTTTCACCAATAGAGTTGGACAGATCTAATGGCACTGAGTGAACCACTGGGGTAATAGGTGCACCCCTGGTTGTCCATCTTGAATTTTGTGTCATTTTATCAAGTAGGATTTGGCTCTCTCTCCAAGTTTTGCTCAGGAATACTCCACCAGCAAAGCATCAACATTAGCTTTCACAGCATCGGCCAAACCCATATAAAATCGCTGCCCCAACATCTGTTCTGGAATACCATAGTGAGGACAAACTACCAGCATCCCTTTAAATCGTTCCTATGTCTCCTGCAGTGTCTCCATAGGCTTCTTCCTGAAGCTCAAGATCTCATCAATTTGCTGCGTTGTCTTGTTCGGTGGATTGAATTTATTAAAGAACTTCTTGACCAACTCCTCCCATGTAGTAATAGAATTGACAGGGGGTGAGTTGAGCCAAGTCTGGGCTACTCCTGTACCTAAGAACGGAAACAACAACAGTCTTATTTCCTCCGGAGTGAATTGGCTGCCTCTGTGTCTTGCAGATCGACAGGAAGTTCTTCAAATGTTGCTGGGATCCTCAATGTATGACCCCGAAAACAGCCCCTTGTTCTATAACAAGTGCATCATATTATTTGTGATTTGGAAGGACTCAGCTTCTATATGCGGGACCATGATCGCGGTGGCCAAATTCTCCGTTGTGGGTTGTGCCCAGTCATATAAGGGTGCCTCAGGTGCAATGGGCACCCCAGGCGCTGCAATGTGTTCGGCTGGGTCAACCACATCTTCCCCATTATTATTGTTGTTCCTGTCGTTCAGGTCTGCCATGTCTGCTTCAATGTGTTCAATGTTTGGTTGTTGTTTGCTTCTACGGTTGGCCCTGTTCAAGGCCTTGAAAATTTTTTCGGGGTCTGGCAAGGCTTCAAATATTTCACCAGTTCTCGAGCAGTTTTTAGGCATACACATGTACCATCGATTCAACAAACGTTAGAAATTCAGTATATGTATGAAATCAAAGAAAAGTGACTATACTTAGGAATTTTCCTATTTTTTCTTCAATTACAATTGATAATACCATTAATTCCCCGGCAACGACGCCAAGATTTGATCACGCTCAACTATGTCTACTAAAAGACTAAGTGGGTGTTGCAAATATAATCCGGGTATTTTGCCCAGAGTCGAATCACACAGGGAACCAACGTATCAACTGTTGTTGTTAGATTACCAAATTCTCAATAATCAACTTTCTCAAACGTTATGACTATCACTTTGTGTTGTTTAAACTACTACAGCTGAATGAAAATATTAAAACTAAAGATTAACTAACAATAAGGTGTAAACAATTGTAATAAAGGTCTAAGGTTATGGTTTCCCTCGTTGGTGAAATTCCTTCTTGTGTATTTCCTATAGTTTTGACTAAGTTGTCTCTATCAATCATGAGCACTCCAGTTATCATAAATATCTCTCAAGTAATTATGATAATTTACTAGATGCACTCTCTCAAGTTACGCTAGCTATATTGCATTACAGTTCACTTTAGATTGCACCCGAGGTATCGTTATCTCTAATCCAACCTCTAAACCCTCGGTTATGGATCTCCCCTATACTCCGGGAGTAGTGTTGTTCAAACAACTACCTAAATATGTACTCTCTCTCAAGTAGATACATAATAAATAGGAACAGCTAATTGAGGGCCCTTCAATCAACTACAATGAGAACGTAGTTGAACAAATAGAGATTAACAACCAAGCAAAACTATATTAGTTTCACAATAAGTTCATCCCCAACGGGTTCCACCAAAACCTTAGATTAAATAAATTAGCTACTCATGATCATAGTAATCAAATCCAAAATAACTTGCATAATTAAATTACAGAGTAAGGAATAAAGGAGGTAAAATTCAATGTTTTGATCTTCTGAGTAGTGTTCCACGATATCCTCTTTTCTCCAATGGCATAAGTCCTTCAAAGTTGTGTGTTTGGGTCTATTTATATGTTTTGGGACAAGCCCTAAATGTGTAGGATACTTCTAGTCAAACCGAGAAACACTTAAAGCCTTTAAAACTCAGATTGGGCCTGATCTTGGGCCGGGCGTTACAAGGAAAACGCGTGGAAAACGCCAGGTTGCACCTGGCTTTATGTGTCTAATGCCTGGTATGACCAGGCTTTATGTGTCTAACGCATGGTAGGACCAGGCTTTACAAGGAAAAAGCTTGGCTAAGGCCAGGCTGGACCTGACTTTACAAGGAAAAAACCTGGCTAAGGCCAGGGTCACTCCTTTTGATTCTTGAGCGCATTTTCGACGTTTATGCATCCATTTAGCTCGGCTTCCATCTTCAATTAACCTACACATGAAATAGACTTCATTATGCTCAAACGAGGTGTATTTTTACCGTTAAAGCACATAACATGTAAGGCACATAATTTGTTAAATCATAAATTATAGCCACACATCAGTGAGTAAAAAAGCAGAACTCCTACCGTGCTTTGGAAACTCTTGCGAGTTGCGACGAAAACGTTTGGTTCTTTACTTCTTTAAAAGGCAATTAACAAGAGTTGAAAAAAATGCTAAATAACATGGTATATAGCTAATTAGGGCACACCACTAAATAAAATAAAAAGTGAAATTATAATTTGTCCCTATAGAGAGTGGTCAAATATTCCAAAGTTAGGGGGAACTTGATTTTTAATGCAAACTTCGGGAGCAAAAATGATTCCCATTTTATTCCTTTCTATTTTGATAAAACTTTTCCCAATCCATTTTTAAAATTTCTACAGGGGAGATAACTATTCATGACATGTTTATATTATATATATAGAAAATAAAGAACTAATTATCTCAATAAATATATTAACCAAATACATTAAGTTAATTTAACCATTAAAAGGTTTCCAAATTAAATTTTATGGAGTTCTAAGAAATAAAATTGTGTAAACCAGAAGAAAGCAGTTTTCATTATAATTTTTCTTTCTTTCACAATAAATTATTATAATAATAATAATAATTACAATAAAATAACCTTTTCGTTCCTTTAAGAATATTTAAAATTATATTGGTAGTTTGAAAGGACTTTCAAATATTGGGTTTCTATTAAAATTTACCTTATCTTGTTAATTAATTATCTAATATTAGTACACTTTAAATATTACTTAATTATATAAAATCTAAATAAGCTTCATTAGTAATGAATACACCATACGTAATATAGAAGTATGTTTGTAAATAAACCAAATTAATGAATTAATTCAAATGTATGTTAATTATAAGTGTTTTCCTTCTCGCACAAATAAAAGATAATATCCAGCTTTGTTATTAACCTACAGATCTTTTTAGAAATTTATTTATATTTTTAGTACCGCGCAATAATATCTAAATTTTTTATTTACTTACTGATCTTTTTAGAAATTTATTACTCCTGTCGTTTTAATTTATGTGAATCAATATTGAGCATGAAATTTAAGAAAGAATGAAAAGTTTAAAGTTAAACTATTTCTAAATTAGAAAAGGGATCATTCTTTTTGAGATAGACTAAAAAAGAAATAGATTCACATAAAGGGAGTCATATTTTTAGTCCGCGCGAAACACGAGTAAATTTACTAGTTGTTAACTACTTATAAGACTTAAAGTTTCCCTCGTTTTCAATTTTAATTTTATGTTTATTCTTATAAGTAGTTAAGAATAATGTAGCAATTTTTATCCATAAACAAAACAAAAATAAACAATTTTTAACTAAACAATAAATAAGTAAAGAAAAATAAGTTAATTTAATCTTCATGTACAAAGAACAAGAAAAAAGATACACATATTTCATAAATTACAAAATAATTAAACTAAGTAATAAAAACTCAATAGGAATATAATTACCAGGAATCTAGAACTAAAGTCGTCTTTATTAATGTTTGGACCCACACTTCGTGACTTAAAATAACTAAAGTGGAAAAAGATGCGTGAGCGCCAAGTTATTCCACAAAAATTGGACCCACTTTACTACTGAGCGATGCCTCATCAATATAAAAAGGGGGTTCATTTTTTGATATAACCAATCTCATTATGAATTTATGTATGTAAATATTAGGCAATTTCGTCGAAGTATTCAGTTGAACCCCTTAATCCTGCATAGGTCCGTCCCTTGGATAAGATTTCTTCACCTTTAACTAGATGTTTCAGTTTCGAGCTTTATAAATGGACAAACCTTCTTATATGCTTCCCCTAATGAGCCTCTAGGTAATGCGAATTTGAATCATACGCAAAAAAAGGTTTAGAAATTCAGCACCAAATAACGTAGCAATTTTGATCCAAAAACAAAACAAAAACAAACAATTTTTAACTAAACAATATATATATA
>MDKI01143721.1:0-15933 GCA_005239505.1 Nicotiana paniculata | reverse complement strand
GTATCTCATTCACACCCCCTCATTCATCTCTCTACTCTCTCTATCCCCATGTTCTCTCTAGAACCTGCCCTTGTCTCATCTTCTCCGGCGAAGTCTGTTCATCTCCTCCGGCCACTCACCCCGCCGGAAACCATGGCCACTCATCACCTCTTGGCCGTTGCTTCATCCCATGCCGGTCTAATGATACCCTAAGGCCCTCAGGTGAACCTGGAGTGGTTCAACTCCCCCATGGTCCCTCATGCCATTTTTCGGCCACCTCCGGCCGTCTTGAGCTATGACTTTTCCGGCTAAAGCCGGCGACATCTTTAAGGTTTTTCTTGTTTCTCTGGGTTCTCTAAAATCCTAACCTTAAGATTTTCTGATTTTCTTTCAGATCTACGATAGACCTGTGCATACTTTAAGCTATTTTGTTGTTTTCTCAAAGGTTCTCTGACTTTTCTAAAACGATTCTTCGTTTTCAACTAGGGTTTTGTGACCTCATTTTTTAATAACTTTTTCTATGGTTTTTCAGCATTATCCCAGAGTCTCTACTATGTTTTAGTGATTTGTTCAAGTTTTTCTCCTGAACTGACTCGTTGTGACGAAAACCCTAACTTTAGACCTAAACCCTGAAGTTCTTGATTTTGCCTATGTGTTTGCATATATGTTTGCGTTTCAAGAGTCCTGTGACTCACTGATATTTTACCCTATGTTATTCGTCTTTGATTTTTCTTACTTCCCTATTTATCTCAATGTTCACTCTGTAACTCTATGAGCCCTTATTTTCATGTGTTAGGGTTTCTGACTTCTTGCCTAGCATCTGTGTTAATCCGTGGTAATTCCCTTCAGTTGGTATTATGTTTGTCCTAATCCTTGATTCTCTGCAATTTGTCACTTAATTATCTCCTGACTTATTTCTTTGCTTATAATGTGTTCATCTCGTTCATACATTGGAATTCATATTAACTAGTGTTATTTGAATCCTTGAGTCACTGTGATTTGAAAGATTTCCTATGAGATATTCCTACTGATTTCCAACCTATAGTTTATTTTTACCTCGTTCATTTACTGTTAGTTGATATTATTTCCTTAATTAATGCATTCTGAACCTAGTCTCAATTGTCTACTTGATTTGGTTTGAAATTATTTCTTTATATGTCATGTGCATAAGAACTTTTTTTAATTGTGTTTACCTATTCTGACCGTTTGAGATTTGACCCCTTAATTAAGGGAGTACTGATACTGATTTTTACAACTAATTGATTCCTTGAGTTCCACAATACTGGGCAGTCTAATTATTTCCTTATTTTTCACCTAGTTTCAAACTATATATATACTCTATTCATGCATTGACGAACACACACACAGTTCAAGCTCTCCCTCTCACACACAAACATACTATGTTTTGAACTTTTCTTTCTCTCTTGTTGTTTGCTTGCTAATCAGTCGGCTAAAAGCCAAGACTGAGTAACTCTATTACTCTACTTTCTCTATTGTGCCACTGTTCTATTTGCATTACTGCTCTATTGGTCTATATTGTTCTATACATTGTTTCTCTCTTTCTCTGCACACTACTGCTCCTTTACTTTGCACTTACTTCATCATCTAACTGGCATGTTCTCAGTTTAATTTTAAGGTTTCCAAAACAACATGCTTCAGTCTGTATTACAGTTCCTTTTATTCCTATTATGTGTCTACTTATGGTTTTATTACTTACCCTGCAACTAGCATGCCTATTTATTAAACTATCTATATGGTTACTCTCTAGTTCAGCATGTCTATTACTTTCTATATGTCCCATTAAAACTTCTGCCATATCCCCTGACCCTAGTACCTGATAAGCATGTAGTTCTGAACATAGTGTGTACTCTAACACCCCTCAACCTGATGTTATTTGGATCCTTATATGAATCCTTGTAAAGGACTATGCTATGACAATTTAAGTCTTGTAATACTTTTCTGAGGCCTACTTGTGTGCAAGCATGTTCCTATGTGCTTTATACTTGTCCTCAATCCCTCATCTCCCTGCTTGTGGTTGTTGCTTGTCGTAATCCCTGTTTATTGTTTTGTGTGTGTTGTTTGAGTATGTCGGTTGTGCTACTGCCTTACCCTTTTCAAGCTAATTTTCATTAAACCTCTCTCTTTCTCAAAACTGTTTTAAAATTGTTCTTACTCACTATGGCACTTCCACTATAATCTTAGACATTAGGTTATGCCCCTCTTATGTAAGCATTGCCTTGGGACCCTTGAGCTCCCTCTGAACTTTGACACACAAGAACTGGCCTTTCCACACTGAACTTACTCCATCTTGGCTATGAAATCTGGGTGTGAGCACTGTCTGGGATCCCTTGAGATCCTTAGGGAACTTTGACACACCTGGATCATGTGAAGGGTTGTGAACCAATGGCATTTGAGGATATGGAAACTTGGGCCTACTATGGAATTCTCCCTACAGTTAACTTCTTCTTTTCCTTTTAATTATGTAATTCATATTCAGAGGTTTGTAATAATTTGTAAAAATGATTCTGGGGTTGGATAGTGGAAAAGGGTGGGGATATGCATGCTATAATGTAAGTATGGGTAGATATCATATTTTTCTAGGTTTATTTTTTTATATGCGCACTAGTAACCATGTCTAGGAATCAAGTATGTCATGCATTTAGATACCATTTCACTTATATTCATACATCTACTTTTCTTTCAGCATGTCATCACTCCTTGACTTCACTTAGAAATCATGTTCATAGGATCAGTAATAACAACAAAAACTGTTACCAATTGATTTTGCCCATGCATTCTGAAAAAATATAGTCTAGATCATTCCTTAGAACAAATGTGTTAACAAATATGCAATCATTCTATACACGTAGAGATCCTGTTCTAGGTAAACAACGATTAAAATTTGTCACATGTGTTATTCCTGAAGTTGTGCATAATGTTGTGATCTTGCATTCATTTAGAAAAATCATGTTTAAGTTATCATGTTGCATTAGAAATCATGTCTTAGGGTCATACTTACTCAAATCACACCTAGTTTAAATATACATGTCTAAAACAGTCCTTGTTCTAATAAGATGGAAATCGGTCTTTGGTAAACACTTAAAATCACATGCTATTAGGATTGGTAATCTGAAACCCTTTTAAAAAAGTTGTACAACTGCTACATGTTATTTTACACCTAGGCAAGCCTTAGGAAATCAGTTACAAGGAATAAAACTAGATATGTCTTTGTGATCATGTTTAACTACCAGCATGCTAAAATCAGTATGCAAGCCTGAGTAGGACTCCCTCTCTGAGTTATGACAAATATCATCTTGTTATTGTCATTTAGATATCATGCTTAGGAATTGAAACTGGACCCAAATTTGTGTATGAGGCATGCTGTGTATGTGCAATATATGTGGAGGTATACGTGAGCCACTTAATTGCTTTCCATGTTCTTCCCTTATGTGCAGTCCTACCTATTTTGTTATCTGTCGCCCTAGAATTTTTACCTTTAAAACCTGAGGGTCTGCCTAGAACCTCCCTTTAGGATAGGAGTCCTAATTTTCTCCGGGACTAATAGGAAGGGACGGGTAACAGCATGCAATAGAGTTCGTGACCAACACGCGCTTTAATTACCTTCACGGGGTGGGAAAGGGTAGAATATGGATATAATGACCGGTGCGCTAATACCACGTGTAGCCCCTCTTCGAGGAGTGTCATATCGGGTATTGCATTGATGTGATCCATATTATAAACAAACCTAGGAACCCCTTTATTCCCATAAACATGCTTAGATTGTAATTCTTTTCAAAATCTGGCTTTAACTTTAACTATTTCTAAACCTATGTGTACTTAGACTAAATTCCCTAATATTTGAGCCATATTTGTTTATTTTCTAATTGTACAAAATTCACAAAAGTTGTTTGGCCGGGAACCACACTTGTGGATCCTGAGGGGTGTCTAACACCTTCCCCTTAGGATAATTTCAAGCCTTTACCCATCTCTGGTTGACAACCTAGTTATAGATAAACCCCTTAGGTTCCCTAACGCACCTCAAACCCGTTAGGTGGCGACTCTCCTCTCTTTACTCTTCCTTAAAGGAGTTGTCCAAAAATGTCAAAAACCCTGACCGATCCGAAAGGAGAGGAAAAAGGTGGCGCGACACCGCGTCCAACTCAGCCTGGAGATTCTTGACTTCTCCTTCATGTTGCTTGCTGAGAAGCTTATTCATGTCCCTCTTCTCGGCAAACTCTTTGACTTCGGTCTCAAGTTGGCAAATCTCATCCCGGTACCGGATAAAGGTTTCATGGAGGAGCACCGAGGCATGCAGAATGTAAAAAACAAAAGGCATTAGAGTCATCAAAAGTGAGTTCGAAGATAAAAGAGTGTGATAACACTTTACCTGATTCAGCGCTTGTTGCGCTTTGTTGAACAAGCGTGGCGCATCCACCTCGTTCATTTTTCCTGGTCTTCTTTGGTTACCAGGCACCGGAGGTAGCTAGCTATTCTGACGGGTTATAAAGAACCGGGGAATCCTCCGTGATGGTAATAAATACTGATCGCTTCCAGCTAGGATCCGTGCTCGAAGCGGGGAATCGGTTGATCAACCTTAGACTCCAGTTCAGCTCAACGACCTCCGAGGATGGACTTTTCCTAGAAACCTTTAAGTTACCCAACCCGGAGAAGCCTTCCAGGGCAGTTGAGTATACACCATCGAAGAAACATCAGAGGGGATTATTGTTCCATGATCCCCTTCATTTGATCGCTTCTTTGTCGCTCGGGCTTCATCGAACATGGACTCTCTGAATGTGGGCGATCCCAGAATATCTATAACACCTTGCGAGGCATAGCTGGCGAATCGAGAGGTATCGACCCTCACATCTGTATGAGCCCCCGTCGTTTCCCCCTCGGCTGCCACTTATTCCTCAGGAATGGATGGCTCAAGGGCCACAAAAAGGTCATCCTCCTCGGGCTCTTCCCTCAACCGGAAGAGTGAATTTGAGTCAGGCACTCGGGAACTAGAACTTTTCTTTGGCTTACGAGCCAACCTTCTCCTCGATTTTTTCTTCTACGAGCTCGGGGAACTCGGGGACCTCTTCCTTTTCTTCTCCCCTATTGTGGTTTCGAGCTACCCCAAAGTAGAAGGATCAGTGGGCAAGACCCGAAGAAAGTCTAGTGCTACTTACTCAGAGAAAGGAATCTTATTGTGAGAACGGGCCTCCCAGTGGCCCTTCGAGAGCTCGCTCCACGAGCGTTCGGCATAAGGCATCTGCGAAAAAATGCCTCTGATCCACTCCTTGAGCCGAGGAATGGCGTTTGGAACTCGAGTGAGGGTTGCACCACAACAAACACTGATGAGAAAGGGGAAGATAAAACAGGAAATCGACGCTTAAAAGGAGTTATACTTACGTGATATGTTTCACTTCACGGGGAACGACCTCCATTCTGCAGGTACCAGGTCGACACTCCTCACTCTGAAAAAGCATCTGTGCCAACTTTGATCTCGGTCCTCGTCAATACTCGAAAATGCGGCTTTGCTGGCCAGGCGTACAAGTTTTATCAGTCCCTCCCCCCCCTCCCCCCTCCCCCCGAGGATTCGAGGACTGTATAAGCAGAGAAGATGGTTGATGGTGAACATTCACGAATCGATTTTGTTCACAAAGAATCGGAGGAGGATCATGATCCTCCACAGTGATGGGTGAATTTGGCTGAGGCATACGACGTACCTCCCGCAGAAGTTCAAGATGATCGGGTCTACCAGGCCCAATGAAAAGGGATAAGTGTAAATGCTTAGATATCCCTCAACATGTGTGGTTATATTGTCATTGGCCCGGGAATCACTACATACTTATCCACCCATCCATAGTCCTTTCGAACTGCAGGAAGAACGGCCTCGGTAATAGAGCATATGTATTGTGACACCGCCTCGCATCGGCCTTGAACCGAAGAGGGATTTTCAACCTTGAAGTCTTCATTGACTTTACACCCCCCCCCCCCCCCCCCCCCCCGGGGACGAACATTTTCAAGGGGGCTCGGCTGCCGGTTCATCAGTGGCCGCGACCGAAACGAACTTCTCGAGGACGACCACATCAGGGGCGGTCTCCTTGACCTCAGAGGTCGGCCGCGAGGAAGAAGGAGCATCTTTCTGGGGAACAGTTTTGGAAGTCTTTGCCATTTCTTTTATCTGGTTAAAAGGGTTTTAAACTATAAAAGGGAATGAGGAGAAGAGGGATGAAAACTTGCTAATAAAAATAAGCACACTGGCTTAAGTAAGGGATAAAAGAAATGGTGTAACTTGAAGAACGAAGGTAAGAATATTGAGGGATGAAAGAAGACTATAATACCTTAAAGGATCGAAGGTAGAAGCTTGGTTCAAAGTAAAATATGAACGAAGGAAGGGGTATTTATAGAAGCCTGGCGCCGTTTCACATTCAGGCACGATCTGTCGACGGCTGACACGTGTTAGGGGTCATTGTGACGCGACTGACGGGACGTTTCTATTTCTTTGTCATTTTGTGTCGGAGCGTGTTGAAGAAGAGATCTAAGAACTCTTGTCGTTCCTCGTCGTTTCTGTAAAACTTGCTCTCCGAGAAATGAGGGGACTATCTGTATAAGGGTGAAACCGGATCAATAAGACGGCCCAGTTCCCGATAAAATAAATCGAGTAAGGAATACGATAACAAGGAATCAGAGTCAATGTAAGAGACTCGTCGAGGTAGGTACTGGGGGCACAACGCCCGCCCTAGAGTATATCGAGGCCATGACCCCGAGATCGGTCCAAATCCCAAAAGATTTCGGACAGCATTATTGGGCAATCGAACATGATTAACAGAAGATCATAATATCCGTGACCAACCGAGTATCACGACGCAGATCTCGGCGCGTACCGACGGGAATCCAATAATTAGTTACACAGGAAATGTTTACCTTTTATGGAATTACCTAGAGTAGGATTCCTCTACTCTATAAAGGAGAGTCTAATTATTCATTGAACACATTGTAATACACATCCCAAAGCAATATACTATTATTTTCATTGTTATTCATAGCTCTTATTCTTGTTCACCATTATTAGCCATTGTGAATTCGGATTGAGGGTGAAATTTTCATTAAGGCTGGAATTATTCTCCTCACGTGATTTGAATTTACGATATCTTTATTTGTTTAATCTAACGCGATTTATCGTTTGTATCGAATTAATCCACGTATCTTTAAAACTACTTATAAATTTAATTATTATCCATTTTCGAGGCAAACACATATAACTTCATACTTTACGATTACGATAACATAGTTAATATTATGCTTGTTAAGCACGAATTGTCAATGTTAATTTGTTTGTGTGCTTATAGCTATATGCATGTATCTGGACGAGTAGCGACAAATCAACAACTTAAAACTAATCAGTAGTGACTTGACGATAGAAATAAAATAAAGCGATGAGCTTCAACATCTTCCGACAGTTTGGCCGAGTGGTCTAAGGCGCCAGATTTAGGCTCTGGTCCGAAAGGGCGTGGGTTCAAATCCCACAGCTGTCAATTTTTCCTACTTATTTCACTTTTTCTACTAAGTACAGTACTTAATTAATGTGAACTCTTCAAATTCTTCTTCTCTATCTAGTTATCTCCCACCCTATGCGGCTATGACGACTGTTCACTGCTGGTAGCTGCAATCATAGGTTGGCTGTCCTAATAAGGCCAAATTTATATAACTCTTCCTGGACTACTAGCCTTTTTAAGAAATGTTTTTTCAAAAGTATTTTTAATGATAAGTAATTTCTCCAAAATCCATTCTGCTCCTATTCAAAAGCACTTATTTTCTCTCTAAAAACTTGGCCAAACACTTCAACTTTGGGGGAAAAATACTTTTTTAAAGAAAATAAAAATTACTTTTTAACTTGCAGAAACTCGACCTAACAAGCTATAAATCATTGACCGGTATTTGTAATGCCTACGTCAAAGTCTTGAATAATACATTCTCTTAATAAAACTGAAAACAACTAGCAGTAGAAACAAACATAGAGATAGAATTTTACCGAGTTTGTGAAGAGAATGTTTGAGAAATGTTTAGTTGGATATGATAAATCATACTCCCTCCGCTTCAATTTATGTGAACTCATTTAACTGGGTATGAAATTTTAGAAAAGAAAATAGGTTCACATAATTAAAACGGTGAAAGTATAAAACTAATCTACACATAGTGACCAGACTCATATAATACTCAAAATTTGATTTAGTTGGAGAATGACCCATCATTTTGTTTCTCTTGACTCTTCGAATTTTAAGCTTATATACTTGATGTAGCTTGTTATAGCCCTTTATCTAAGGGCGGATCTAAAAACCATGTACTCATGATATTTTTGTCAAACTATTATATATGTATTTTTTAAAATTAATTTAATATTATATATTAGTTTCATGCTCCCAAAAAATTGAATGTTATACAATATTTTCTTTTTGTCCTTTCAAACAGTACTTATATTCTAGAAACCGTAGATCAACCCGAATCTTTATCCCCGGCCATCCTCTTCCTTTTCTGCCCTATCAACATACTAGTACGCATTTTATGGTTGCTTCTACAGATGTATTTACCATATCCAAAATTACTCTTCTAAAAAACTGTAAATACATAATATAAATACTTCGACCGATTAAACAAAAATTTGCAAAATTAACCACATTGGTCGAGTTGAACAAACAAGCCACTATATATAGTTAGATGATTAGCTCAATCTACAATTGCAATAAGTGGTCAAAAAGAGAATAATGAACACTTCACAAACATGGTGCCTTCAAGAAGTGGTAGAGAAGAAATAAAATAAATTTTACTTAGCATATTTACATACTAGCCATGTGTTTCGTGGTACTTACCGAAAATAAATAAATTTACGAAGCCCTAGTTTAAGTTTTATCTTTGCAATAGTATCTCATTTGTGATCTAAAATATTATAATTAAATCCAAAGTTTTTCTTTTCTTCCTGAAATAATGTCCAAATATTTGAATTTCGTAAGCCTCATTCGTTGCCCCTATCCCCAGTCGCCTGCTTTTCCATCAAATTGTAAAGCCTAGGGATCAATATAGACCATTAAACCAAAATTAAAGTAGAATAAATAGCTTTATTGCTCCGCATATTTTTGTCCTACTCATTTTAAGATACCTTAGTTTGCGGGCACAGGAATTTTTAAAAAGATTTTTAAACTTAATTGCATCACATGAAATAGGATAGAATAATATATAACAAGACATAAACATTTGTTTGATTAAATATTATCTCGTTAGAGTAAAATATAAAATTCAAAGTTTAATTGTTTTTAAATAAGAAAATATAGTAGTTTTCTTTTAGATAACTAAAATTAAAGATGAACAATAAACTCAGACAAAAAAAGTATCAAAATCAGACAGCACATTTTTCATATGAAAATTTCCAAAGTCAAAAGGGAAGTGACAACAGCGCCAATTTATATTTTCGGAAGAATTTCAGGCTTATTTATTTAATGAGAAGCCTTTTCCAAGAAAACTTTCTGAGAATACTCAAAGAATTTCAACAGAAGAACATTAAAACTATCCAAAATTTTGTTTTATATAAGTGTTTCCTCAAAATATAATTCTTCAAGAAACAAATTTTCAAAAAGTTTATACTTAATGAATATTTATATCTATCTATACTATATTAAAGGAATTTTTACATTCCTATGTCATATAGGAAACTATATTACCCTCAATGTTTAAGGTTTGATATAATTACATTTAGTATACTTAATTATCTATTATATATCATAAGTGGTTTTTAAGGGTATTAATTACACTCCTAATCACTTATTTGACATTTAGCTCGAACTCTCCATATTTGATTTTAGTTCGGCGCTGCTACTATTATCGGGTGAGTTTTATTCTCCTCTTTTTTTTCCCTGTATAGTTTTCCCAATTTGTTTTGCTTTATGATATGTTTTATGCTTTTGTTTTAAAGAGATTGACTTAGGAAGGGCGTATCGATGATATTGTTGTACTGGTCTTGTGGACTCAATTTGATACTTTGGAACTTTTAATTTAGCTTGTCGAAACATGGTGCGATTTTAGTCTCATCAAACATGGCCTCAACTCACTCTTGACTCAATTGCCTATGTGATAGGAACACTCTTCTTTACGGCATGTTTCAGTGATGCTCACTTATAGAAATTGACTTTGAATTTTAATATCTCAATTCCCAATCAATTGTAGCATAATCGGGATTTTCGACATAATTGCGTTTCTTGCAGAAAATTTGTAGAAGTTTTAGTCGTTTTTGATTTGTGAAAACAGAAAACAAAGCATCTACAATCAGAATACAAATAATCTACAATTTATCTACATAATATCTACAAACTGGGTACATTGAATTTTAATATTCCCAATTCTCATTCAATTGTAACATAATTGGAATTTTCGATATAATTGTGTTTTTTGCAGAAGATTTGTAGAAGTTTTAGTCGTTTTTGATTTGTGAAAACAGAAAACAAAGCATCTACAATCAGCATACAAATAATCTACAATTTATCTACAAACTGGGTACATTGAATTTTAATATTCTCAATTCCCATTCAATTGTAGCATAATCGGGATTCTCGACATAATTGCGTTTTTTGCAGAAGATTTGTAGAAATTTTAGTCGTTTTTTATTTGTAAAACAGAAAACAAAGCATCTACAATCAGAATAAAAATAATCTACAATTTATCTATAAAATATCTACAAACTGGATACATTGAATTTTAATATCCCAATTCTCATTCAATTGTAACATAATTGGGATTTTCGACATAATTACATTTTTTGCACATAGACTATTTTGGGTGTTATGTACGAAATTAAAGTAAAAAAGGTGTCCAAAATTAAAATAAAAAAGTAGAGTTCCACTACGTTATAAATTTGAGACATGCTTCTAATCATCATGAGTTCGGAATTATTTGTTTGTTTCTTCACTTTTATTTTTTTTCTTCAAGTTTTGTTTCTGCTTTTTGCGAGAAAGAGAATGCATTCAATCGAAAGATGTTTTACAGCATTCAACACACCAACACACACACACACACACACACACACACACACACACACACACACACACACATATATATATATATATATATAAAATATAGGTTTAATCTACAGAGAAGAGGAGAGAGAGGAGAGAAAAAAAGAAAAAGGTGTAACTAAAAGGCACAAATAATGGATTGAGAGCCTTTTAAGGTGGATTGTATATATTTTGTAAATAAAACTTGGTTATGCCGGATAATTAATTAAACATGAACATTTAGGGTAATAAAGTTTCCATTAGTGTATAGAAATGAAAAAATCCTTATATTAAAAGCACGAAGGCCCTTAGCAAATGTCGTTCACTTTTTTACTCTCTAAAGATAGAGTTAATACCAGACAAAATAGTCATTTAATTATTTTTCTAAAATTTTGGACTTTGAAATCAATTAAAAATTTATTTATTAAATACTTCCTTGTTTTAACTATGTACAAGAACCTAAATATTAGGACTCTTCTTACTATGTCAGGAATTGTTAGAAAAAAAAAATTCCAACTCTTTGGCCTTTTAATTTTGATAAAAAATAATTTAATCATATTTAGTATCAAACGTAGACAGTTAAATATAATAAAATTCTATCATTGTCCAAATTCCCATCAGGCATATTTAGTTTTCAAGTCTTTACCTTTTTGTTTTGTTATAAATAATATAAATTATGTTTGAACTTAAATAGTTAAATATTAAAAAACATCACCGTTGGCCAAATCTAAATTATACATAAGTTTTACACCTTTTTAGTCTATTTCTGTTAGACTTATCAGCTAATTTGGTAACCAAAAGCGAAAAAATAGGCAACATAAGTTTTTTTAACAAATTGTTGTTTTGAATTTTGGTTCTTCTCTCTCCGTTTATTGAAATGTTACGTTAACATTTTGACATATTAATTAGAACAATCCCAAAATATCATAACCATATTTGGTGTGGTTGGAGTAATTGTACATCTCATTAGAACATTAAAATTTATATCTATCTATATATTTATCTATATATATACTATATTAAAAGTACAAAGATCCTAGCGAAGTCTTTTTTACCTTTTAAAAATAAATTTTACATTAGATGAAATTATAATTTAGTTATTATCCTATTATTTAGAACTTTAAAATTAATTAAAATTTTAATTATTAAATCTTTCCTTATTTGAATTATGTAAGAAGTCCTAATATTAAAGAGTTTAAAGTACATATTATTTGGGGAAATATGAGTATTATTAGTTTTTCTTTTCGTTGTATAACAGACGGCAATTTCAATGGAAATATGTTCACATTCATTCTTCTTATTGGAGAACTTATAATTTTAACAAGATGTAATATGAAAAGTAAGAGATCTTGTACGAACTAATTATATATTTTAATTATTAAATATAGGTTTAAATATTACACAAATTAATAAAGAGAATAATATATTATTCAAGTAGGAAAAATTTTCAAAAATAATTTGTATCTTCTATACTATCATAAAAGCATGAATTTAAACAAATCATTATGTCTTTGAATTAATAAATTAGAAAAATAATTAATTCATTTTTTTCGAAACCATTATGTAAGTAAAAATTTTTATCAAGTACGTAAAACTTTTAAGGTACATAAATTTATTTTCACAAGAAGAGCATCAGCCATGAAAGAAATAACAAATAGAGCAAAATTTATTTTAATATACTATTAAAAGTTAAGTAGCTAAAAATGCTAAGTTAAAGCATTAAGGATATAACATAAGACAAAAGGTATCAAAAGACGTTATCATTATGATTATTTTTTTTATTTATATTCGTCAAATAAATGATAGCTTCTTATATATTTTAGTATAGTATTATATTATTTCTTATAATTCAATATTAGTCATTTAAGACTTTAAATTGTTATTGATCAATATTTTTTTAGGAACTATAGTTCTACCCCATCCCTCTAAGATTTATAAAAGATTCAAATGTTCAATTTATTTTATTATCTTTGAATATTTATGGCAAAAGTATTTTTTTTTTAGTTATTTTTTTATAGTATTCGATAACAAAGATAACAATTATTTTCATAAGATATTTCACTTCTCATAAATCATCATAAGGCATAGAAAGACTTATATGAAGTATGATTTCTTCATTCTATTGAGCTGTGAGATTAATATTCATTATTTTTAGAAACTTATATTTTTCAATATTTATTCAATAACTTAAATATATTTGTAGACAATAAATTGGCGTCGAGAAAATAAAATTAAGACCGAAAGATATTGCAACAATCGTAGTATTTGATTTCAAATATTTGAGCGTTACAATCTCTATGAATCCTCTGATTCTACTTTTTTAGTATAAATTCAAGGGCCTTTGATCTTGATCTTGAATTTGAATTTGATTTATCCGTCGCGAACACTTTGATTGTTGCCACGAATATCACGAACAAGTAGCCTTGATCTTGAACGCCTTGTATTTGATTTGACTTCGTTCTTGATCTTGAATACTTGAATTGCTCTTCATTTTTGAGCTTGAACTTGATTGCTTGAAGCTTGAAACTTGTAGAGAAATTTGCGGCGTTTGATCCACGAGCTCTCTCTTGCTTCTTGTTATAACTTCTGTAGTCTTTTCTGAGTTATGAAGACCCCTATTTATAGTTGTGGAAGGTAGGAGTTGTGATAAGAACAAACTCTTTCCGACCAATCAAATTGAAGTGTGACATGACCGCATTTGATTGGCCAGAACATGTCACTTGCACACGTAGCGCAATTTCATTGTCCTTTTAATGTGACTTAGCATGCCTTGTCATTTTGACACGTGACACATTCCTATTGGCTCTTTAGTTTGACTTGGCACGCCACATCATCTGACATTGGCACCAAACTGGGCCTCTAGAAAGATGACATACTGGGCCTTATAAAGTGGGCTCATCACTTTAGCCCAATTAAATGGGCTAACCCAATTGATTAAGATTTATTTATTTAATTCATATATATTGGATTTATATAATTAATCCAATTATATTAGCCCGTAATATTTATTTGGACAAATATATTTGATATATAATCCAAATTATTTTATCGAATTTAGTTTCGATAAAATTTATATGCTTACAAATGCCCCATACTTGAAGATCGTCTAAGTGTATGCCTGATAAACTATAGCGACGAAGCTTGAAGTAATATAAAAAAAAAAATTGAAGTCACATATACTATTTCCTTGAGACCTGCTCGTGTACACTCTTTCCAAAGTGTAATTTGAGGTGATTGAATCTTGATTTTTATAATGCTAAATGGATTAAGATCACAATAGTTGCAAGTTAACAGTAAGTTCTCCTTGTGTCTGGACACTTTTCATGAGGTCCATTTTCTTAAATTTATCCTTGAACATTAACAAAATATGCTTGAACCAAGATTAACACGTTGGATTCAATTTTGAGTAGTACTCTCTTGCTGAGCCTCGTGGGAATTGGATAGAAGTAGATTATCATCACTACTAGTTAATTATTCTAACCCAACTAGCCTAATTCATTTCCACGTAGGAGACCATGCCATCAATAGAAGTACTAGGAAGCCCTTATAGCACATGTATATCTATAAGCCAAAGATTCAAGCACCTCGTTCTAGAAAGTCCCTCCTTTTCTATCATTGACTTAAGCTCTGATCAGCTATAATTCTTTCTCAATGCAAATTTTTTGTCGTATTTAAGCGACAAACTTTCTTCTTCGACTTTAAGTAGGTTACCTCAGGAAGAAAAGACGTCGCATTGGTACTTTTGTCTTACTGAAATAATAAATTCCTTTCTCACAAATGCCTATAAAAGGGGTACCCACTTCAATTAGGAGACTAACTTGTACAATTCAAATCCTTGTTAGATTTCGATCACAACATGTATTGGTAAAAAAGAGTTTTACATGTAAGTCAGCTTTTGACAACTCAGCCAGTCACGTGGACACAGGAAAACGAGACAGTTGAATGTGATTCTTTGAAGAGGTACGGAACAAAGAGGCACGATTCAGTAAACCCTCGAGCTTATCAGCCACGGAAAACTCAACCTGATCAAAACAGGGAGAGGCACGGTCAGAATGAATCTAGACAAAGCTACGGGCAGATTCAAAGACCCACAATTGATTACTCGAATGTTATGTAACCGTACCCCAATTAACGTTATCCTTTGTAACGTCTCATTAATATCATAATTAGTCATTAATGAGAAACCATAGCAAGAGTTGTACGTTATAAGAATCTCCTATATAAGGGGGGGGAATACAACTTGTAAAGGCATCTGATTCTCGAATATAATTGACTTCACTTTTCTATATTTCTGCAATATTTTCTGTTATTCATTTTTTTCTATTTCCTTGATTATCAGTAACCCGTGTTCATCTTAAAAATAGCTTTAGTCAAAGGGTCTAATTTTTTGGTTAAACAAATTGGTTCTGTTACCGGGAATCTGATAATATTTGTTTTCTTTTCAAGTGATATCCTCTGAACTATGTCAAACTCCAACGACAACAACCAGCAAAGGAGTGGAACTCCAGTTCCATCACCTTCAAGAACCCCACGTGGTTCAAGCGAATAATCCCCAGAAAGATCCAATAACAACAATGGTGATAATGATCAAATTGTGGAACAATATCGTGTAAAGCAAATGATTGCAGAGTATGTGAGCCAAGCTTTGCAAGAATTTGCGTGAGGATTACCGGCAGCATTACCTACACCGCCGACGCCACCCCCCAATAACACCATCACTATGGAAAATCCTCAATCTGGGTTGGCAAACTCAGGATGAGGAGATACTCCTAATGAATCTCTCGAAACAAGACCAGGTATATCTAATAATTCAGAATTACAAAATTTACTGCTAACCATGCAGAATCAGATAAAGGAGTAGAATGATCGCATCGAACAAATTCCTAGAGTACCACCTATCATCAAAGGCATTGATGTTGATAGATAT
>MDKI01034256.1:0-29581 GCA_005239505.1 Nicotiana paniculata | reverse complement strand
TCCCCTCAGCTGGAACCTCTATTACCACTTGCCGCATCTCTCTGCTGGAAGACCCTACTTCCCGAACGGAAGGCATGGAAGTAGGCAGAGATGAAATAGCAACAAGCACAGAGGGTTGAGGAGCTGGAGAAGCCATGGTCAAAGCAGCAGGTACGGAGGGTTGAAGAGTCGAGGAAGTTACAGGCAAAGCAATGGCAGAAGCCGAAATAGCCAAAGGAACAGACGAGACAACTTCTCTCAAAGAATCAGGAAAGACAGCAGCCAAAGGGACATCGTCAGGAGCAAGATCAACACCCTCATGAATAGGGGAATGTGAAACGTCATCAAAGAAAGAGGGCTCAACCAGAGACACGGAATGCAAGGTCAAGGGTGTAATCTTATCATCTGAAACCACCCTCTTTCTCTATGGCCTGTGTACTAAAGCACCTTATTTTTCTTCTACGGAACGAGACTCACCGATATTCCTCTTCAAGGAAGATGAACTGACAATAATTTATTGGGCCTAAGCCAAACACATCTTTGGGATAGATGAGGCAGACACCCCACGAGCAGAGAACCCTGTTAAAGGGAAAAAGTTAACAACAGACAATAATTTTTCTACCCAATCACGAATACTGGAGACATTCTCAACAATATTCATGATTGCTGAGAGAAGAAGAAACATATACGGTGTTAATAAAACATCTCAAGTCAACACGAGGAAAAGTAAATAAATGTGAGCTAAAAGCATACTCACGTGCACGATTCCACTTCTCAGGGAAGGAAAGATTTTCTTCACACACTAAACCAATAGTGGGTACATCAACATACCAGAGGTACCAACCCTATCCTTATCATCTCCAGGGGTTACCAACACTCTTTTGCTTGTAGCAGTTAGAGTAAAACCCCTTCACAAAATAAGGTAGGAGAGTAGAGATGAATAAGATGGTTGAAAGTAAAAGGAACCGAGGCTAAAGAAACCAAACTCCTAAGACATGCGACAACTCACCACACAAGCGGACCAACTTGTCCTAAGCAGATACTGAAAAATCGACAAAATTCAATTATGACTAGGTCAATGGGGGGTCAAAACCCTAGAGTGAAAGGGTACGTATAAACAAAAGAACATCCCGTCTTGTAAGACGTAATTCTTTGATTACTATTCGTAATATAGACAAAAAAATCAGGACTCCAAAATAACTCCCTACGAACAAGGGAAATCTGACCATCAGTTATAAGGGTTGAATGCCTTTCGACACTTTCAAGAGAAGAATATTGGTCTACAAGAACTTGACTATCCATAGCAAAAACAAACTCAGCAGGGACAATTTCATCAACTCCAGGTTCACGAAGGCGTTCGCCTCTACCTCTAGACAAAGACTGAGAAACCCTAAACCTCGGAGAAACTAGAGATCCAGTGGAAGGAGAAGGAACTATCTGAGAAGAAGAGGAGCCCCTCGAAGGAGTGGATCCTAAAATTCTAAGTCGACCACCTCTCTGAATCCTAGTCGGAGTCAATATCTATTACTCCCTGAGATTTGTTTGAAGAAGACATGTTTACAAAGGCAAGAAGAAAGTTCTTTAAAAAATACAAAGTTAGAAAAGTGTTTCAAAGAAAAGAAGAAAGGTATTTATACTTGAGGACAACCGTCAAACATGGGGAAAAAGAGAAATAATGATGAAAAGTCATAATTGAAGATGTCACTTCGAGACTAGCACAGCCGCAAAAAGCCCTAAAAGGTGTCGAGTAAATGCAGAACCAATCCAAAAAAGACACGTGGTATGCGCATTAAATGGAAGTGAAAAATGACGCCTATGGTGCAGAGAAGGATAAAATGATTCGAGGAACAACGGCGACAAAATATTCCCACCATAAATGAATATCCACTTACAAAATATTAATCGTGAAATATATGATAAGTGGGGGGACTATCTGTATTGGTAAAAAAGAGTTTCACACGTAAGCCAACTTTTGGCAACTAAGCCAGTCACGTGGACACAGGAAAACGCGACAGCTGGATGAGATTCTTTGAAGAGGTACGGAACAAAGAGGCACGATTCAGTAAAACCTTGAGCTTATCAGCCACGAGAAACTCAAACTGATCAAAACAGGGGAGAGGCACGGTCAGAATGAATCTAGACAAAGTTACAGGCAGATTTAAAGACCCACAATTGATTACACGAACGTTATGTAATTGTACCCCAACTACCGTTATCCTTTGTAACGCCTCATTAATGTCATAATTAATCATTAATGAGCAACCATAGCAAGAGGCGTACGTTATAGGAATCTCCTATATAAGGGAGGGGAATACAACTTATAAAGGCATCTGACTCTCAAATATAATTGACTTCGCTTTTCTATATTTCTTCAATATTGTCTGTTATTCAATTTTCTCTATTTACTTGATTATCAGTAACCCGTATTTATCTTAGAAATAGCTTTAGTCAAAGGGTCTAATTCTTTGGTTAAATAATGTTTTTGAGGGAGTATGTTCCTCAGAGCCTCAAGGATGCATGGCGCGCGGAGTTTGAGCAGTTTCTCCACGGTTCCATGACTATGTCAGAGTATGCAGTCCATTTTAGTGAGTTGGCCCGACATGCACCGGCCTTGGTTGCCACAGTTCGGGAGAAGGTTCGTCGCTTTATTGAGGGACTCCACCCTAGTATCGGGACCAGTATTGCGAGGGAGTTGAAGATAGATATCTCTTATCAGTAGGTCATGAGTATTGCCAGGAGAGTGGAGGGCATGCTTGACCGGGACAGAGAGAAGAGAGAGGCCAAGAGGTCTCGAGAGACTAGTTATTATTCTAGAGCGCGTGCCCCAGCAGCTCGCCATGGTAGGGGCTATGTGAGTTGCCATGTTCATTCAGCTTTTCCAGCCGCCGGTGGTGTTCCAGCTTCTTCTAGGCCCTAGGAGCCTTATTATGCACCGTCGGTATCTAGTGTGCCTCTTACTCGGGGTGCTATTAGGGGCCAGTCCAGTAGGTCAGGATCGAGTCAATCACCACAGTCATGCCCTTCGAGGGGTTTTTTTGAGTGTGGCGACACTCGCCATATGGTGAGGGACTTCCCCAAACTTAGGATGAGTGCACCTCTATAGGCTTCTCAGCCACCACGTGCTTCACCGGGTTCTTAGGTTATGCTTCCAACACTAGCTATCTCCTCAACTGCCCAGCCAACTCGAGGTGGAGGTCGGGGAGGTTGAGGTTGCCCTAGAAGGGGAGACCATGCCAGGTATTATGCTCTTCCAACTCGCATAGAGGCAGTTGCTTCTGACTCTATCATTAAAGGTATTGCTCAAGTTTGTCATAGAGATACTGGCTATTATTTGACCCAGGCTCCACATATTCATATGTGCCATCTTATTTTGCCCCACATTTGGGCGTATCTCGAGATTCTTTGAGTTCCCCTATTTATGTGTCTACTCCTATGGGAGATTCTCTTGTTGCGGACTGCGTATATCTGTCATGTTTTATTACTCTTAGTGGTTTCGAGACCAGAGCAGATTTATTATTGCTCAACATGGTAGAGTTTGATGTTATCTTGGGCATGGACTGGTTGTTGCCCCATTATGGTATTCTTGATTTCCACACTAAGACTGCGATGTTGGCTATGCCAGGTTTAGCACGATTAGAGTGGAGGGGTACCTGAGAGTATACTCCCCACAGGGTTATTTCATTTCTTAAGGCCCAATAAATGGTTGAGAAGGGGTGTGATGCGTATTTAGCCTATGTGAGAGATGTCAATATTGATACCCCTAAAGTTGAGTCAGTTCCAGTAGTGAGGGATTTCCCACATGTGTTTCCAGCTGACCTTTCGGGCAAGCTGCCCGATAGAGATATTGATTTTGGCATTGATTTGTTGTCGGACACTCAGCCTATCTATATTCCTCCATACCATATGGATCCTCCTGACTTGAAGGAGTTGGAGGAGCAGTTGCATGAGTTTCTTGATAAGGGCTTCATTCGGCCCAGTGTGTCACCTTGGGGTGCTCCAATCTTGTTTGAGAAGAAAAAGGATGGTTCTATGCGTATGTGTATTGATTATCGCCAGCTGAACAAGGTTACAATGAAGAACAGGTATCCATTGCCTTGCATTGATGACTTATTTGATCAGTTACAAGGTGCCAGGGTGTTTTTCAAGATTGACTTGCATTCATGCTATCATAAGTTGAAGATTTGGGAGCTAGATATCCCGAAGACTGCTTTAAGGACCTAATATGGTCACTATGAGTTTCTTGTATGTCTTTGGGGCTGACCAATGCCCCAGCAGCCTTTATGCATTTGATGTACAACATGTTCTGGCCTTATCTTGTCTCATTCGTTATTATGTTCATTGATGACATTCTGGTATACTACAAAACTTGGGAGGGTCAAGAGCAGCAGCTAAGGATGGTGCTCCAGACTTTGAGGAGAAGAGGTTGTATGCAAGATTTCCAAGTGTGAGTTTTGGCTAGACTCAGTGGCATTCTTGGGTCATGTGGTATTGAGTGATGGGATATCCGAAGAAGATGGAGGCAGTGCATAGTTGGCGTAGACCATCATCAGATATGGAGATATGTATTTTTCTTGGTTTGGCGGGGTATTATCGTTTCTTTGTAAAGGGGTTCTCATCTATTGCAGCACCTATGACCAGGCTGACCCGGAAGGGTGCTCCGTTCAGGTGGACAGAGGAGTGTGAGGAGAGCTTTCAGAAGCTCAAGACAGCTTTGACCATAACCCTGGTATTGGTATTTCCTACAGGTTCAGGGTCCTACACCGTATATTGTGATGCGTCGCAAATTTTTCTTGGCACGGTGTTGATGCAGGACAGTGGGGTGATTGCCTATGCGTCCAGACAGCTGAAGGTGCATGAGAAGAACTATCATGTCCACGACCTTGAGTTAGCAGCTATTGTTCATGCCCTGAAGATTTGCCGCCACTATTTGTACGGTGTTCCTTGTGAGATTTACACCGATCATCGGAGTTTACAGCATTTTTTCCAGAAAAAGGATCTTAACTCGCGTCAATGGAGGTGGTTGGAGCTACTTAAGGATTATGATATCACCATTTTGTACCACCCGGGGAAGGCTAATGTGGTGGTCGATGCTTTGAGTCATCGGGCGGAGAGTTTGGGGAGTTTAGCATATCTTCCATTAGTAGAGAGACCCTTAGCATTGGATGTTCATGCCTTAGCCAGCCAGTTTGTGAGATTGGATATTTCTGAGTCGAGTGGAATGTTGGCTTGTGTGGTCTCTCGGTCTTCTCTTTATGACCTTATCAGGGAGCGTCAGTATGATGACCCCCATCTGCTTGTCCTTAAGGACACGGTCCAGCACAGTGATGCTAAGGAGGTCATTATTGGATATGATGGCGTATTAAGGATGCAGGGCAGGATATGTGTGCCTAATGTAGATGGTTTGCAGGAGATGATTCTTTAGGAGGCTCATAGCTCACGGTACTCCACTCATGCGGGTGCCGCAAAGATGTATCAAAACAACATTACTGGTGGATGAGGATGAAGAAGGATATAGTGGAATATGTTTATTGGTGCCTAAATTGCCAGAAGGTGAAGTATGAGCATCAGCGGCCAAGTGGATTGCTTCAAAAATTAGAGATTTCGGAGTGGAAATAGGGAGCGGATCACTATGGATTTCGTTGTTGGACTCAACTTAGGTTTAAAGAAGTTCGGGTGATTATGAATAGGCTGACCAAGTCATCTCATTTCATTCCAGTGATGACTACATATTCTTTCGAGCAACTGGCTCCAATCTATATCCGTGAGATCATCAGGCTTCATGGGGTACTGGTATCTATCTCTGACCGGGATACGCAGTTTATATCACGATTCTAGAGGGTCGTACAATACGAGCTGGGTATTCGAGTAGAGTTGAGCACAACATGTTAGCCTCAGATGGACAGGCAGTCTGAGCACACAATTCAAATATTAGAGGATATGCTCCATACGTGTGTGATGGATTTTGGAGGGTCATGAGACCAGTTCTTTCCACTTGCGGAGTTTTCCTACAATAACAGTTATCAGCCTAGCATTCAGATGGAACCGTATGAGGCTCTGTATGGTAGGCGGTGTCGATCCCTAGTGGGTTGGTTCGAGCCGGGCGAGGCCAGACTATTAGGTACAGACTTGGTCCAGGATGCCCTGGATAAGGTGAAGGTGATTCAGGATCGACTTCGCACGGTAGTCCAAACAGAAGAGTTATGCGGACCGAAAGGTTCGCGATGTAGCATTCGTGGTTGGAGAGTGGGTCTTGCTCCGGGTATCGCCTATGAAGGGCGTTATGAGATTCAGGAAGAAGGGAAAGTTGAGCCCAAGGTTCATTGGTTCTTCTGAGATGTTGCGGCATGTTGGGGAGGTTGCTTATGAGATTACCTTACCTCCCAGCCTAGCTGGGGTTCATCCGGTATTCCACGTTTCTATGTTTCAAAAGTATCACGGTGATCCGACTCATGTATTGGATTTCAGCTCTGTCTAGTTGGGCAAGGATCTATCTTATGTTGAGGAGACGGTGGCTATTTTGGACAGGCAGGTCAGAAATCTCAAGTCAAAGAACATTTCTTCAGTAAAGGTTCAGTGGAGGGGTCAGCCAGTCAAGGAGGCGACTTGGGAGACCGAGCAAGATATGCGCAGTTGTTATCCTCATCTTTTCACAACTTCAGGTATGTCTTTATACTCGTTCAAGGATGAACGATTATTTTAAGAGGGGGAAGATGTGACGACCCGACCGGTTGTCTTGAGAGTTATAGCCTCGATCCCTTATAAACTTGTTTCCCCATATATTTTTCTTCTATCATGACTTTGCTGGGAGGTTTCGTTTTGTTTTTTAGAGTGATTTCGGACACTTAATCCCTAAACGGAGGCTTAAGTCTTAGGAATTTGACCAAAGATAGAACTGTGTGAAGACGACTCCAGGATGGTGTTTCGTCAGTTCGTGAGCTCTATTGGGTGATTTTGAACTTAAGGACGTGTTCGACTGGTGTTTTGGAGGTCTGTAGCTCATTTAGACTTGAAATGGTAAAAGTCAAAGTTTTGGAGATTTTGACCGGTAGTGGAATTTTTGATGTCGGGGTTGGATTATGATTTAGGAAGTTGGATTAGGTAAATAGGGTTGAATATGACTTGTATGCAAAATTTGGGGTCAATCGGACATGGTTTTGTTGGTTTCTGCATCGGTTGTCGAATTTTGAAGTTTCAAGTTCTTTAAGTTTGAATTGGAGGATGATTCGCGATTTTTAGGGTTGTTTGATGTGATTGAGGGCTCGACTAAGTTCGTATGGTGTATTAGGATTAGTTGGTATGTTTGGTTGATGTCCTGAGGGCCTCAGGTGTGTTTCGAATGCTCAATGGGTCATCTTTGGACTTTGGGAGATAGCAGGTTTCTGGTGTTCTTCAGTTGCTGGTTTCCTTCTTCGCGTTCGCAGGGGGTATTCCGCGTTCGCGAAGGTGATCTGGGGAAGGTGGAAATTATAGGCTTCGTGTTCGGGATGTTATTCCCGCGTTCACGAAGCTCTAAGGTCATATGCCTACGTGTTCGCAAATAATGTACGAGTTCTCCTAGAAGAGATTGGTTGTTGGGTCCCCAGACCCTTATGCCTACGCGTTTGCAACGTTGGTCCCGCATTCGCGTAGGGTTGAGTTGTGAGGCCTTCGCATTCGCGACTAGAGTATAGCATTTGCGATGTAGAATTTCTGGGCAAGAGTAAATTTTCTCTTCGCGAACGCGAGGGGTATTCCGCGTTTGCGAAGAAGGGAGCACTTGGAAAGAATTTAAAGTTCAAAATCGAGGGTTTTGAGTTCATATCATTAAATTGAATTGGGAGCTTCGTAGAACGTGATTTTTGGAGAGATTCTTGCATGGGTGTTTGGGGTAAGTGATTCTTACCTAGTTTTGGTTAATTCCCATGATTATGTCTTTAATTTCATCATTTAATTAGTGATTTGAGGTGGAAAATTTGGGAAATTTTAAGAAAAGTCCTTAGGCCGAATTTTGGGGTGTTGATCGAGATTTTGGTATTGGATTTGAGTAAATTTGGTATGGTTAGATTTGTGAGTGATTGTGTGTTCATAATTTGTGACATTCACCCGATTCCGAGACGTGGTCCTGGGAAGGCTTTTTGAGCGATTTCCCAATTTCTTGCTTTAACTTTAATTTCATTAGCTAGATTAGTTTCTTGTAGTTATATTAATGTTATGTTATTGGTTTTAGCTAGATTTGGGCCATTCAGAGTCAGATATTTGTGGAAAGAGCATTGTTTCGGATTTATTTGAGCTTGGTTCGAGGTAAGTGGCTTGCCTAACCTTGTGGGGGGGGGGGGGGAACTCCCCTTAGGATTTGGTATTGTTTTGATATGTGAGCGTCGTGTACGTTAGGTAACGAATATGTACATGGGCTAATTGTTGTAAAAACCCAATTTCTGCTAAGTATCAACCTGTTTTCCTCCTTATTTGAGTTATATCAAGATGTGTAGTAACCTGTTAGCTTAGCATATCATGTCTACTTGCACTAATTGCTTATTTGAACTCTGTGCAGCATGTTTTAGTGAATTTCCTGCTTTCTTTTATTTGAACTTAGTCTAAACTGTCAGTTTTCTTGTTGTAACTGTTATTTCTGTTGGTTGTGCTGCATATTTACTTTGGGACTACAGAACGTTATTTCGGGATATCCCCATGTACTGCATATTTACTTTGGGATTATGGAACATTATACGGGAGATCCCTCTGCACTGCATATTTACTTTGGGACTACGGAACAGTATTCCGGGGATCCCCCTGCACATTTACGTTTGGAACTACGAGAGTGTCTCTCGGGAGATCCCCTGTTTTTATCTCTGTGTACTGAGTTGTTATCTTCTAAGACTTCATTCTTGTTAAATTTCAGTCTTTACTTTAATGTGGTATTTCATTCTATCTTGTTTTATCATATATATACCAGTGGGGCCTGAGCTGAACTCGTTACTACTCGATAGAGGTTAGGCTTGGCACTTACTAGGTACTGTTGTGGTGTACTCACGCCCTTTCCTGCACATGTTTTTCGTGTGCAGATCCAGGTTCTTCCTACCAGCCTCGTTATAGTTGCAGTTGCTGTTGTTTATTGGAGACTTCAAGGTACATCTGCCCATGCCCGCAGATCCTAGGAGTCCCCCTCTTTCCCCCGGTGTTCTTTATTCTCTTATTCTATAGACAGTGATGTATAGAATAGACAGTTTCTCATAGAAGCTTGCGACTTACGGTGTTCCGGGTCTTGGGGAGTGTTATGTATATGTTGAGAGTTGATATTTGTATATGTAGAGCGACATCTCGATTTCTTATTTATATTATTGTTATTGTAAGTTATTAATGTTCAGGCTTTAATTTATTTTCGCAAAGAGTTAGATTTACCTAGTCGTAGAGACTAGGTGCCATCACGATGATTCACGAAGGGAGAATTTGGGTAGTTACATAAAGTGCCATGAAAAATTAGTACTCAGATAAATTCCCTACACTACCAGATAATATCTAGATAAGCGTGGTTACAGTACTTATATTTGCAGTACTTATATCTTTCTCAAATCAAAGAACTCTCTCTATTATCCGCCATGATAATGGAAATATCATCTAGCTTGGAGACGAAACAGAGTAGGTTGATGAATCATTCGAGATTACTCTGACTATCCTCGGAAGCTCTTTGGAAGACGTGCAAGGACACTCTCCAAATTAGTACCCATAGTACTTTTCTTCTAAAGTCATCCAATCAAATGGCTAACGGTCGGATGTCCCGTTCGTAAAGTTAACCGGATGCATAATTCTTGGACTTTATCAAAACCAGAAGTATAAATTTTCTGGTTATTAACATCCACAGTCTCTAAGGATGTGAGGTGACAAAACTTTCGGGTAAAACTAAAAACCTAAGAGTCTAAACTCAAAGATTAAAAGTTCCGGATGAACACTAAAAATCCCAGATCAAGCTTTCTGTGGTAGTAGTATTTTTTCATCACCAACCGATTATTGACAAAAGGAACATAAGCGTTGGAGTTGTCATCTGAATCTCTAAGTTCTGCACTCCTTTTTCCTTCGCCCAATTTTTGTTCCAATTGGGGTTTTTCGGCAAGGTTTTGAATGAGGCTGAGGCAAGGGTGGAAAAGATAAAATCTTCAACTTCCCGCTCTCATCACAGTAAGTAAGAGGAAAGTGGGGGGACTATTTGTATAAGTGAAAAATAGAATCGCCACGTGGGTCTATTAAATGGTGACAAGTGTCTTCAAAGTTTGGAGAAAAGTGAAGAATTACATGTAAAGATGAATGTGACACACCTCTGGGACCGAACATGCTCATACTGTGCCTGTTACCCTCGGAATTGATCATCATAAAATAGTCCGGATCAGGTTCGGGAGAATATCTCATAATTACAAATGAGGAAGGAATCAATTAATCCCGGATTATATGGGATATGCCATCATTACGCCATCAGTTACAAATCAATTATGTAACATAAAATGCAATAAATGATTGTAACGGTCAGAACAAGGCAATAAATTAAAAGATTGACTCAACAGGCACGAGATTGACTCAACGGGTACGAGATTGACTCACTAGGCACGAGATTGACTCAACAGGCATGGGATTGACTCATCAGTTACGGAATTAACTCATCAGTTATGAAATTAAATCATCAGTTACGGAATTAACTCATCAGTTACAAAATTCCAGCATTTACACAATTGTTACAAGTCTTTCAAAAGTAACGGATGGATTAAATGCTCATAATGGACCCATAATTCAAGGAGAATATTTCTTAGATTTAGCCCCATAAATAGACATATTTTATCACCATAAAAAATCTAATTTTCTTCTCTACAATTCTATACATTGTAATTCATAGCATCTTGCTCCCAAGTTAGACATAGTTCGGCCCTTCAAGCTCTGTTCGGCTCATATCCTATCAAGGATCATTCAAAAGAATTATTTCTTCTCTACTTTATATTTATTATATTATCTATCAAGAATTTATTTTTTACTTTTCTATCATGTTGTATTAACAAAAATTTATATCTTTCGGGTCGAATCGGTTGGTTGTGGCCCGTCATATAAAATTTATTACTTTTACCCAAAAATCATTTTTGGCTATTTTCACATATAATTAATGTTAGTTTGTGTGCCCGTATGGATTATTAAAGGACTTGGTTCTTTACCGTGTTCCTTAAGCGTAAAGTAAACAAGAAATAAAATGAACACAATGATTTTTACGTGGAAAATTACCCCACTCAAAGGGTACAACAATCACGAGCATTTTCAACTCCAACCCCACTAGAACAATGAGGAAAAATGTTTCAATTACAAAATTGTAATTAAAAAATCTCTAGTAGTCCTACTACTCCTATTTGATTCACAAGTTACTCTAACTTGTAAAGAAAAATACTCACTCCAACTCACTAATTGTTTATGACACTTAATTACAACTCAATTTTCTAAAACACATTCACTAGACTGACTCAGGAAGAATACAAGGCAAGTACCGAACACAGTTGTTTATCACACTTTAGTTGATGTGTAAAGGATATTTTAGAAGTCCAAAGTCAATCCTATTTAAACACGACTTGAGATACTCTAGGAGTCTTATTCAAAGTCAGCTTCCTCTTTAATAGGACTCCTAATGTTCCAAGGATTCCACACGCTTTGGGTCTTTAGTCTCTGACTGAATTATCCATTTATTTTTAGCAACAACCATTATCACTTATAGTACACATCGTCCACCAAATTCGGACCTGGGTAACTTTGAGATAAAGTTATTGTCTTATACAGACGTACAAGTATCACTCAGGAGGAGCTGATTCTTTCTTCTGAGGAGTAGGTTCTTTAAAACAGTTAAGCATCTACTTTGAGGACCTAGTTCTTGAACATTTAGTCATACTTTGTTAATCATCAAGACTTTGATATTCAACAAATTCCCCCTTTTTGATGATGGTAAACTTTGTGCATAGCAGAACCATATCAGAACCAGATAATCACAACAAGCACTATTGACAAACATGTACGTTCACAACAACTTCCAACCTTATCTTCCCCCTTTTGGATTCATCAACAATACACACACAAAAATGTTAACACCAAGTACATATAATGTAAGATTCAAAGCCAAACAGGCGACAATATAATAATAAGAAAGGGCAAATAAACAAGGTTGATGATCCAATAGAGTACAAAGCAGTAAAGCAGAGCAATAGGAGACATTAAGTAGTGACAAAAGGAACCCAGAGACTTGTCTTCATCATTAGAACAAAATAAACTAAGCATACTACGAACTACTTAGACTAAGATAACAGGAACAAACGATAAGGCATCACTAAAATAACAAAAGAACTAAAGACACTAGGAAGTAACAGGTTCAAGGGTGAGAACTAGAGGGGGTCAATGATTTCACAAGGGTAGCAATATGTTGAGCATGGGCATCCCCGTCTCTTATGAGCTCTTCCCTGAGTTGCTTTGTTTCCTTTCTCAGCTCATTATTATCTTCACCAAGCTTGGAATTCTCTTCAACAGCCAACTCCAACCTCTTGCTGAGTTTTGCAACCCTACTGCTCCCAGGAAGAATGGCAGACCCTGTGGGTCTTCTAGCCTTGATCTTCTCATAGCCACAGTGCCTGAGGTTAACAGCATCCAAAACATCATTGTGGTTTCCAAACATAATCCCAGGTAAGGCAATGTTGAGCATGTCAAATAACCAAGTCAACACGAGACCATACGGCATAGTATGTTTTGGTTTGGAAGTATCTATAGCTCTTGCCATGTGCTGAATCATCGGGATAGGAAGATTGATAGGTCGACCAGTGTCAAGTAGTTCCATCACATCCATGTCTATCAGAGTAGCTTAATGCCTTCTCTCAGACATCTAAAGAATACATGAGTTGACAAACTGAAACAGTATCTTGTAAAAGGAGTCATATAAGTCTTGTAGACTTTCTTGGGAGCATCTAGTTCAAACTTTTGGGAGAAGTTACCGGTGACCAGAATTCCAGTGTCAACATTATTTTGTATGGTTGGCCACTTCTTCTTTAAGTAATTATCAAATCCTAAAGAAGAGATATTCAAAAGTAGCCCCATCTCCTCAGCATGAAACTCCATGTCAAAGCCCCTACCTTACTTTTGACTACCTTCCCATCAAATATGAAATTTGTATAGAACTCCACCACAGCAGGAACACATACTGGGGGGAAAGATTGGACAAACATGTGTTTCTACCCCTGTAGCTCATGTTTCTCAACCAGTTGAGCCATCCCCTTCTCATCAGCTTCGCAAGAATCTTCCCATTTAGCACTTTTCTGTTCCTGAACTCTGTGAGTCGATCAACTGCAGCTGGCACATTCTTTCTTGTCTTACCCCCACTGGCCCTTGCATAAGAGGTAGCAGGTTTAGTGACTTTGGCTCCCCTTTTCTTTGGTGTAGCAGACTTTGCTGGCAAGGTAGAGTCAGATTCATCTTCTCCAGCCACCTCAACAACAGGTTCCACAATTGAAACCTTCTTCTTTGGCTTCTTTGCACTTCTATATTCCTTCACGATTTGTGCATCAATAATATTTCTTTTACTCCTTGCGAGGGGAGTTTTAGCAGGAGGAACCACCCATTTCCTTGTTGAGACTTTTGACTTTACAGCTTTGACATTTGTCTTCCTGGAATTCTTCCCTAGATTAGATAGTGGAATATCATCTTCATCATTGCTAACTTATTCATCTCCAGTGAAAGGAGTTAATGGAGACCCAGGTTCTTGAGCCCTTGACTCTACACCAATTTCTTCTGAAACGGATATGATAGTGTTTCCAATTGTCATGGAACCTTCATATTCCTTAGTCACATTCCCCTATTCTTCCTCACCCTCATCATCACCTCCTTCACTCTCACTTACCTTTCTTGATCCTCACCCTCACTTTAAGAAATCTCCTCTTCTACACTCTGATTTTCTTTTTCTGCAGAATCATTAGCATGTTCACTTGTCTTATCCTCTATATCACTCTCCTTCTCATTTCCAGATACTTTCTCATTCTCAGTCTTTTCTTCTTCATTGTCTATGTTTTGAGCATCATGTTCCTCATGACTGTTCACAGCTTCTTCTTCTTTTTCACCTTCATCATCTTCCTCATCCTCAGTCCAACTAAAATGAGGGCCATCAGAAGCCTCCTTTTGCACCGGTTCTTTACGTCCTTCCCCTTCAACCACAGGCTCCACAGTTGTTGGATCTACCTCCTTTCACAAATCACCTGCACCGTTTTCCACAGGGAATTTCTCCACTGGTGGCATCTCACTTGTAGCATGGAGAGTATTTAGGGGTACAACATCTATAACAGACACCAAAACATCTAACTTGGAAGTAGGTATGGTACCTGATCAATAGTAACTGACACTCATTCCCCCTGAATCAAAAATTTCTTGGCTACAGTGTCACCCTACGTAGCAGCTTTAGGAACTTTCTTGACAGATTTTCTTGGAGTTTCCTTGACCTTTGTTGACTTAGAGGTATTTTTCACAGGAAGCTCAGGTGCATGGGTAGTTGTTTTTGAAGGAGGGGTTACAGTGGAGGTAAGAATGATAGGAACAACATGAACAGTAGTAACATGGGGGATAAGGTAGGTATAGTGGAGGATATGGAAGGAGAAGAAGCAAGTATGGATGTGGGTTCTCTTGAAGTCTTTACATTTTTCTTCGATTTGGGCTTCAATATTTGGGTTTTGCTTCAACCTTGGTTGATGATTTAGCTTTAGAGGGTGTTTGACTGACTTTAGGCATGGTGATCAGATGAGAGACTCGAAGAAGAGAAAGCAAGGGATAGTTCTTGATAATTTCTTTCAATTCTTGCTTAGGGTTTGAGAGATATATTGAGGTTAGAGAAGTTGATCATAAGAGGTTTAAAGGCTTTACTCCTGATTTGACTAGAAGAGAGAAGGCGACTAAATTTGAGTTTTAATGGGACTCTTATAATAGTTACTTTAATTGTAAGGTCTTCAGGAGTAATTGATCTCTAATTGCATAAGGATTCCCACTTACTATTCGACTAGAAGACGATTAGAAGCGATGCCAACGAAATTAAAAGTCTGAGTATAGCAGTAATTTTAGAATATAAAGTCCTAGTGACTTAAGACAGTATGTCACATACCTGAGTCAAAGAACCAACTCCTTAGCAACTCCTTATTTGTTTCTGCAATAAAGCTTTAGCACTTTATCTTAGTATCATGCAACATAGTTATCGGCCAGATTTTCTAAGCAAGTGTGTGAGCTTAATACAAGCACAAAACTTAATCAAATACATTGTACTTAACTATCTACATCTTATTATGCCCTTTCTAACCAATCATTGGATTCAACTTACTGGGAGGAGTTAATTAGACCTAGTTCTAGTCTATTCCTTTCAAGGTGATACCTACTCAGAGCTTTTGTAAAAATATCAGCAATTTTATCTTCAGTTTTACAAAAGTTAATTGAGATATTTCCCTTTTCAATATTGTCTATGAGAAAGTGATGTATAATGTCAATGTGCTTGGTTCTCTTGTGCTGACATGAATTTTTAGCAATGTTTATGGCACTGGTGTTATCAGAGAAAATAGGAAAAAAAATTAACAAATATATAGTTCATTAGATATTGTCTTATCCATAGTAACTGAGCACAGTAGGATACTGCAGCCACATATTCAGCCTCAGCTATAGATAAGGCTACTGAGTGTTGCTTCTTGGTTCCCCAAGACCCCAGACAAGAACCTATAAAATGATTTGTTCCTGAAGTGCTTTTCTTGTAAACATTAAAACCTACATAGTTAGCATCAGCATAACCAACTAGATCAAAGCTATACTCTCTGGGATACCATAAATAGAGGTTAGGGGTCCCCTTGAGATATCTTAGTATCCTTTTGACAGCCTTCATGTGATATTCCTTGGTATTTGCCTAAAATCTTGCACATAATCCCACACTAAACACTATATCAGGCCTGCTTGCTATGAGGTACAACAGTGACCCAATCATTCCTCTATATAGCTTATGTTCCAAACTTTTCCCTTCTTCGACAAGGTTCGACTTTGTTGAAATGGCAATGGGGGTATCAATAGACTTACAGGAATCCATGTTAGAACTTCTTCGGTCATTCTTTGATATATTTTTGTTGATGTATCATGGTTCCAGTGGGTGTTTACTTGATTTGCATCCCTAGAAAGAAGTTCAATTCACCCATCATGCTCATTTCGAATTCATTTCCCATCATCTCAGCAAATTCCTTGCACATTGCTTTATTGGTGGCCCCAAAGATAATGTCATCCACATACACTTGCACAATCAAAATATTCTTCCCTCTGCTCCTTAGACATAGAGTGTTGTCCACCTTTCCTCTTAAAAAGTTGTTGGCTAAGAGGAATTTTTAGATCCTTTCATACCAAGATTTTGGAGCCTGTTTCAGTCCATAAAGAGCTTTATCCAGTTTGAACACATAGTTAGGAAGTTCTTCACTTTCAAATCCAGGAGGTTGTTTGACAAACACTTCCTCCTTCAAGTAACCATTCATGTGGGTAGCGAAGACTATCACCAATATTATAGCCTTCATTCTAGCTACAGGTGCAAATGTCTCATCATAGTCAATGCCCTCCTCTTAATTGTATCACTAAACCACCAGTCTGGCCTTGTTCCTTATGTTATTTCCTTATTCATCCAACTTATTTGGGAACACCCATCCGGTACCTACGACAGTTCTGTTTTTGGGTTTCTGTACCAGGTGCCAGACCTTGCTTCTCTCAAACTGACTTAGCTCATCTTGCATGGCTATGATCCAATATGGATCCTTTAGAGCTTCTTTGATGGTCTTAGGTTCTACTTGTGAGAGGAGTGTTGTGAGTGTACATATATTTCTTAGATAAATGGCTTGCACCCCTACATTTGGATCAAAGATGATATTCTCAAGAAGATGTGAGCTTTGATGCTTCTATGGTTTGATCTGTATACCTAGAGAAGATTCACCTGAGGAGTGACCTAAAGGAGCAGGTTCAGTAGGTGTGGCTTCATTAGTCTGGTCACCAGTTAGGGTAGTTCTTTCTTCTTCTTGTTCCTCATGATCACTGTCAGTTTCCTTGTGGTTTCCAGATCCATCTTCATCATATTCCTTTGTATCTCCATCACCGGTGAATCCTATGTCATAATCTTCATTCTGCAGACCTTTCTCAGCCAAATTATTAGATTCATCAAAAATAACATGAATATTTTCTTCCGCACACATAGTTCTTTTAAAAACCCTATAGTCCTTACTATGTGGAGAGTAACCCAAGAATATTCCCTCATCACTTCTGTCATCAAACTTACCTAGATTTTCTTTCTCATTATTATGCACAAAACATTTGCACCCAAAGGCTCTCAGGTGAGTGATGTTGGGTTTTCTTCCTCGAAGTAACTCATAGTGAGTTTTCTCAACAATAGGTCTGACCATGCATCTATTTAGCAGGTATTAAGCAGTATTAATTGGCTCAACTTAGAAATTCTTAGGCAGTCCAATGGCAATCAACGCGGTCCTCCCCATGTATTCTAAGGATCTATTCTTTCTTTCTATAACCATGTTTTGTTGTGGAGTTCTAGGTGGATAGAAATTATGGTCAATGTCATGTGAGCCATAGATCTCAAGAAATTCTGAATATTCAAATTCAGCTCCATGGTCAGTTCTTATACTTAAAACATTAAATCCAAGATTTTATTGAATCATTCTTACAATTTCACAGAAGACATCAAAGGTTTCATCTTTGGATCCCAAAAACAAAGTCCAGGTATACCTGGAGAGGTCATCAATAATCACCAACACATATATCTTACCTTCTCTGCTCCGTATTCTCATTGGTCCACATAGGTCCATGTGAAGGAGTTCCATAGGTTTAAAAGTACTTACAAACTTCTTAGATTTTAAGGATGACCTAACATGTTTCCATCTAACACATGCATCACATACCTTGTCAGAGGTGAACTCAACTTTAGGTAGCCTAAGGCCAAGTCATTTGCTGCCAAATTGTTGAGTTGAGAGAGACTGGCATGTCCCAGTCTTATATGCCATAGCATTGGATAATCTTCCACTATACTCAGGCATGTGTGCTCACTCTATGGAAGTGACATAATCAATAACTTGTAGACATTGTTATGTCTCTTACCCTTTAACATAATTTCACCAGTATCAAGCTTAGTGACATTGCAAATTTTGGAATTGGATTTTACCTCATTTCCTTTGTCACGCATTTGAGAGATGCGAAGAAGAATGTTTTTAAGACCTACCACATAATACACATCTTCTATAGCATGAGAGAGTGACTTATCAACCTTTCCAATACCTGTTATCTGGCCCTTTTTCTCATCATGACACATTTCCTCCTTGGAAGGCTGTTAGTGAGAGGAAGCTTTTCTTTTCTCAAGCCATATGTCTTGAGCATACACTGTCTAGATACCAGTCCTGATTGTTTCCTCTCACCTTTGCTTGCACCAAAATTCACAAGTTAGTTTTGGGAACCCAGACAAGTTTGGGTCCCTTTTTGTTGGAAAATGGATGAATCAGATCCCGTCTTGCCCAGAAGGGGAGAGGATTAGAAGCTATTTTCTTGTTAACCTTAATACACTTAGTATATACAGGAGTGTTAACATTTGGCTCATCTTCCTTCTTCAATATTTGGCAATATCAAAGATGTTTCTAAACTGAGCATGAATTAGGGTAGGACAAGTGTCTCTAAAGTGTCCTACTCTTCCACAATGAGTGCAGATGTTATTATGAGAAATTCCTACATACTTTGGGTAACTTAGGGACAGGTTTTCTGTAGCCAATTCCAGATTTGTTAGAGCTACAGTTTTCATTCAGCCAATTCAAGGCATTAGAATATCTATGCCATTTTCTTAGTCTAGAGTTCATAATTAGAGATCTATCAAAAAGATATCGTTAGCAATTTTTAATTCCTTTTCAAGATTTTCCTACAAATCACTCATTTTTCCTTTGCCATGTATATCGGGAGACTTCTCATTCTCAAAAGTAAGCTCAAGAACTTGGTTGTTAAGGTCTTTGACATGTTTCTCTAAACTAGCTTTGTCACATTCAAGCTCTTTGATATCAAGTTTGACACAAGAAAGGTTGCTTATTAGCTTATCATTTCCAGTACTCATTTTATCCATTTCATTCATTAAGGTCAAAATATGGACATCAGTTGTTTTTTGGACATAACATCAATATTTTCTTTCAAGTCAGATATACTTACCTGGTTTGCTTCATCTTCAGTTTCTGAATCGCTCATGGCCATCATTACTATCACTTTATCCTCTGCTTTAGATTATTCCATCGCCATCAAAGCCACTGCGATGTTTTCATTTCCAAAGGCAGTTTCCAAGGTCCTCCATTTATCATGAGTAGAGATGCAAGAGGATACTTTGAGGAGAATATTTCTAGATAGGCTTCTGTAGAGCAAGTCATTTACTTTAGCATTTTTCTGAACTAGCTGACAATCTTCCTTATCGTATTCCTCTTATCTTTTGTTGCACTTGTTACCTTCATGATCCAATTTTGTTGGGAGAATTGGTCAGTGACTGACTATTACCCATAGGTTTTAGTAGTCTGAAGAAATGTTTCCATCATCATAGTGGTGTTCATCAAAAATAGGAGGTCTTCCAATGTGCATTTTTCCAAGTTGTACTGGGGGTCCTATCTTCACAGCTTGGTGTTCCTCAATCACAGCATAGAGACTTATAGCCTCATCCCCCTTTTCTTCCACTTGATCACTTCCACTATCCTCATATGATGCCAAGAATGACTGCTTCATTACTTCAGTAAATCCCTTGCCTAGGATTTTTCCTTTGTTGGAACCCTTTTCTCTTATCTTCTCCTATTTTTCTTTTTCAGCTCGTTCTTTCCTCTGCTCAATTTCCCACATTGGGCAGTCCTTGACCATGTGATCTAGCTTTCCATACTTATAGCACCCATCATTGTTGTCTTTGTCGATCTTTTTGGCTTACTACTGGTCTCTCTCTAGGATGCACTTCTGAAATTCTTCATGAACATCTTGAACTTGGCAAACATTGCTAGATCGGGATCATCATAGTTAGATTCATCATTCTCAACCGCTTAAAGAACCAACGCGTTATCCTTCTTTGGTTCTTCCTTGTGCAGTTCTATCTTTCTCATTTCATGTGTTTTTAAGTTTCCAACGAACTCATCAAGTGAGATTTTGTCCAATTCCTTGGACTCCTGGATTTCAGTGACTTTTGATTCCCATGAAGCTGGAAGGATTCTTTTGAACTCTGCTAACCAACTCTTCTGAAGACAACAACTTTCCAAGTGATTTCAGTTTATTGGCTATTATAGTGAACCTAGTTATATCTTCGATAGGCTCAGACTCCTTCATGGAGAAAAGCTCATAGTTTCTCATGAGTAGTTCACTGGTTAATCTCTTTACTTGGTTTGTTCCTTCATGAGCAGTTTGGAGTGCATACCATATCTGTTTCGCATTAGAGCACACAGAAATCTATTGTACTCATCATGACCAAGTCCATGGATAAGGATTTTCTTAGCCTTTGCATTCTTCTCCATCATTCTGAAATCTGCTACCACAAATTCAGAGGGGTCCTTAGGAACTGTTTCATTTTGTGCATTTTGTTTAGTAGGAATCAAAGGACCTTGGTTCACTATGGTTCATAGTTTATAGTCTTTCAGTTGTTAGGAAGTCTTTCATTCTTGCTTTCCACCAACTGGGATATTTTTCATTGAACAGGGGTGTCCTGGTAGTTGATTGTCCTTCATGAATTTCGGGTCAAGAACTCATCTTTCTTCCAAGATCTCTCTAGGTGTTAGCTATGTAAATAAGAGAACCCTCTCTGATACCAATTGTTAGTTTGAGTGTCCATATGGATCACTAAAGAACTTGGTTCTTTACTGTGTTCCTTAAGCATAAACTAAACAAGCAATAAAAGAACACATTGATTTTTACATAGAAAATTACCCGGCTCAAAAGGTGGAAAACCCACGACCTACCACGTAGGATTTTCAACTCCAACTACACTATAAAATGAGGGAAAATGTATCAATTATAAGATTGTAATTAAATAAACTCCAGTACTCCTATTTGATTCACAAGTTACTCTAACTTGTAAAGATAAATACTTTTTTTTGTTGAATATTGAAGTTTTGATGATAAAAAAAGTATGACTAAATGTTCAAAGAACCAGGTCCGCCACGTAGCTGCTTAACTGTTCTGAAGAACATGCTCCTCAGAAGAAAGAATCAGCTCTTCTTGAGTGATACTTGTACGTTTCTAAAAGACAGTAACTTTATCTAAAAGTTACCCTAGTCCAAGTTTGGTGGATGATGGATAATGTAAGTGATAAGGGTCGTTGTTCAAAAAGATATGGATAATTCAGTCAGAGGCTAAAGTCCCAAAGCGTGTGGAATCCTTGGAACAGTTGGAGTCTTATAAAAGAGGAAGGTGACTTTGAATAGGACTCTAAAAATATCTCAATTCGTGTTTAAATAGGATTGGCTTTGGACTTATAAACTATCCTTCACACATCCAATAAAGTGTGATAAGTCGTTTACTTGTGTTGAGTACTTGCCTTGCATTCTTCGCGAGTCAGTCTAGTTAATATGTTTTAGGAAATTGAGTTGTAATCAAGTGTCATAAACAATTAGTGAGTTGGAGTGAGTATTTTTCTTTACAATTTAGAGTTACTTGTAAATCAAATAGGAGTAGTAGGAGTACTAGAGAGTATTTAATTAGAGTCTTGTAATTATTACACTTTGGCTCATTCTTCTAGAGGAGTTTGAGTTCAAAATCCTAAGTGGTATGTCGTGGTTTTTGCACCTTTTGAGCCGGGTGATTTTCCACCTAAAAATCGATGTGTTCATTTTATTGCTTGTTTACTTTACGCTTAAGGAACACGGTAAAGAACCAAGTTCATTAGTAATCGATACGGGAACTCAAACTAATACTGAATTTTCTCATTGAAAAGATAACAAACATTCCTACACTCTTTACTCCAAGGGCAACTTTGAAAAAAAGAAGTTAATCCGTTCTTCATATCTGCAAACACAAAATATTTTAGACCATAAAAAAGTAAAAAATCAATTAAAATTTATCATATGAACCAATAGCATATCCATATGGAGACAGTTGGCATCATTAATTGGGTTATTATATTGGCACTCCACACAATCGATCACTAACGTGCATTTCATTTAGAGACAAGTTATAGTGGGATTTGTTATATTGGAATTAGTTATATTCGGATCAGTTATGTTGGAATTAGTTATTTAGGTATTATTTCTTATTGACTATTTGGTATGACTTATTAATCCTACGATTATCAATTTTACTAATTTATTCTGGGATTACTATTCCTCCATTGTAATGACCCGGCTGATCATTTTGAGTTATAGCCTCGATCCCCTGTTTACTGCTTTCCCCGTGTATTTTTGTGCTTATGTGTCTTGATGGAGGTGTTGGTGATGGTTTCAAAATGTTTTGGGACACTTAGTCCCCAAACGGAAGCTTAAGTCTTAGGATTTTGACCGTAGTTGAAATGTGTGAAAATAACTCTGAAATGGAGTTATATCGGTTCTGTTAGTTCTGTTGGGTGATTTTGTACTTAGGGGAGTGTCCGGATTGTGTTTTGGAGGTTTGTAGCTCATTTAGGCTTGAAATAGCGAAAGTTAATTTTTTGGAAATTTTGACCGATTGTGGACTTTTTGATATCGGGATCAGATTTTGATTCCGGAAGTTGGAATAGATCAGTAATGTTGAATATGACTTGTGTGTAGAATTTGGGGTCAATCAGACGTGGTTTGTGGCAATGTTTCGAGGGTTTTTCAAGAAATTCATCGGGGTAAGTGATTCTAACTCGGATTTGGTTAATATACATGAATATATCACTAATATCATCATTTGGTTAGTGCTTTGAGGTGGAAATTTGGGGAAAAATGTAGAAACTTCTTTAAATGGATTTTTGGAATTTGAATGTCAATTCAAAGTCGGATTTTGACAAATTTGATATGGTTGGACTCGTGAGTGAATGGGCTTTCTATTTTACAAATTTTATCGAGTTTCGAGATGTGGGCCCGGGGGCCGGGTTCTAGCGAATTTCGGGTCCTTGGCCTAATTTTGTAGTTTTTCTTGTGGAATTCGTTTCTTTAGCTTATGCTGATAGTAGTGCTCTGGTTGTGGATAGATTCGGAGCTTTTGGAGACCGAGTCGAAGGGTTAGGGCATCCCTTAGGTAACTAACGATTTTAACTCTGGCTTTGAGGGTATAAACCCGGAGAATTGATAACATGTGACTATTTAGAGGTGATGCCCACGCTAGGTGATGGGTGTATGGGTGTACGCCGTGAGGGATTGAGACTTCGTCCGTCCGATGAGGCTGTGAGGCCTAATAGCCATTATTTTTGAAGATGTGCTTACATGTCTGTTAAACGTGATTGCCTTCATGTTAGAGATCATGCTTAGGCTTTATTCATACTCACATTAGTTGTACTCAGTCATAGAAACACTTGTACATGTTTACCTCAGTTTCTATTATCTTTTTGATATATTGTAATACTTGATTTGGACTGCTTTCCCTTATTTGTTAAAAACTGTGAGGCTAGAAAGGTACGTCACTGAGTCAGGCCGAGGGCCTGTTGTGAGACATTGTACTATAGCATGTGAGTTGTTCGTGTGGATCCAGATTTTACTATAGAACGTGAGTTATCCGTGCGGATCCAGGTATGATATGATAGCACGTGAGTTGTCTGTGTAGCACCTGAGTGGTCCGTGCAGATTAGCGCTTGGGTTGTAGGAGCCCCTCCGGAGTCTGAACATCCCCAGTGAGCGCATGTACTTATTAAGCGTGTGCATTGAGGGCTGAGGGATTAAGTGACATTGCTGTGAGGTTTCATCTATTTTTTTTTTACTGCATTTATCTGCTAATTGCCTTGGTGTATCTGGTCATGGTTCTTAAAGTCATCAGCAGTGCTAGTCGTCATTCAGTGTACTTACAGCGAAAAGTTCTCATCATGCCCTGTCCACTCAGGTATCACCGGGTAGTTCTTTTGGACATCAGGAGCAACAGCTTAGTCAGAAGAGGAGTTGTTTTGAGTGCAAGAATTTTGGTCACATCATGAGAGATTTCCCTAGGCTATTGGGTGGGACTCCACAACGGAGTGCTCGGCCGATTGTAGAAGCACCAGTTCCTTCACCACCCGCCCATCCAGCTAAGGGTGGGCCTCATCCAGCGAGGAGCGGAGCCTAGTCATCTAGGGGGCGCCCGAGAGGGGGAGGCAGATCGGGGGGTGGTCAGGCCCATTTCTATGCCCTCCCAGCCAGACCAGACGCTATTGCTTCAGATGCTGTGATTACAGGTATTGTCTGCGTCTGTCATAGAGAGGCCTCTGTATTATTTGACCTTAGTTCTACATATTCATATGTTTCATCATACTTTGCTCATTTTTTGGATATGCCCCTTGAGTCATTAGTTTCACGTGTTCATGTATCTACTCCTGTGGGCGATACTATTATTGTGGACCGCGCGTATCGGTCATGTGTGGTGTCTATTGGGAGTCTGGAGACCCGAATAGATTTGTTGTTGCTCAGCATGGTTGACTTCTATGTGATATGAGGCATGGATTGGTTATCTCCATGCCATGATGTTCTAGACTGTCACGCCAAGACCGTGACCTTAGCGATGCCGGGATTTTCGAGGATAGAGTGGAGTTGTTCTTTAGACTATATACCGTGTAGGGTGATTTCATATTTGAAGGTTCAACATATAGTTGAGAAGGGTTATCTTTCTTACTTGGCTTTTGTGAGATATTAGTGTAGAGACTTCTGCCATTGATATTGACTTTCGGACATACCGCCTGATAGGGATATTGACTTTGGTATTGATTTGGTGTCGGGCACTCAACCCATTTCTATCCCTCCATAACATATGGCACCAGCGGAGTTGAAAGAATTGAAGGAACAGCTTCAGGAACTCCTAGATAAGGAGTTTATTCGGCCTAGTGTGTCACCTTGGGGTGCACTAGTTCTATTTGTTAAGAAGAAGGATGGTTCCATGAGAATGTGTATTGACTACAAGCAGTTGAACAAGGTCACAACCAAGAACAAGTATCCTTTGCCTCGTATTGATGATTTATTTGACTAGCTTCAGGAAGGGAGGGTGTTCTCTAAGATTGATTTGAGGTCCGGGTATCATCAGCTGAAGATTCGGGATTCGGATATTCCTAAGATGGCTCTCAAGACCCATTATGGCCATTATGGGGTCTTCGTGATGTCTTTTGGGCTGAGCAATGCCCTAGCAACATTCATGCATTTGATGAATAGTGTATTCCAGTCATATTTGGATTCCTTCGTTATTCTATTCATTGATGACATCCTGGTGTACTCTTGTAGCCAGGAGAAGCATGCTCAGCATTTGAGGATTGTATTACAGAGATTGAGGAAGGAGAAGCTTTATGCGAAGTTCTCCAAGTGTGAGTTTTGGTTTGGTTCGGTCTCATTCTTGGGGCACGTGGTGTCCGGTGAGGGTATTCAGGTGGATCCAAAGAATATAGAGGCGGTGCAGAGTTGGCCTAGACCGTCCTCAGCTACAGAGATTAGGAGCTTACTTGGTTTTTTTTTGCAGGTTATTACCGTCGCTTTGTGGAGGGATTTTCTAATATTGCTTCACCCTTGACCAAATTGACCCAGAAGAGCGCTCCTTTCAGGTGGTCGGACGAGTGTGAGGAGAGCTTTCAGAAGCTCAAGACTGCTTTGACCACAGCTCCAATGTTAGTTCTGCCATCAGCTTCAGGTTCTTATACCGTCTATTGTGATACCTCGAGGATAGGCATTGGTTGTGTTTTGATACAGGAGGGTAGGGTAATTGCTTATGCCTTGTGCCAGTTAAAAACCCATGAGAAGAATTATCTGGTGGATGATCTTGATTTAGCAACCATTGTTCATCCCTTGAAGATTTGGCGTCATTATTTGTATGGAGTTCATTGTGTGATTTATACTGATCACCGGAGTCTACAGCATTTGTTTAAGCAGAAGGATCTTAATGAGACCGAAACATGATTCTAACTCGGATTTGGTTAATATACATGAATATATCACTAATATCATCATTTGATTAGTTCTTTGAGATGGAAATTTGGGAAAAAATGTAGAAACTTCTTAAAATGGATTTTTGGAATTTGAATGTCAATTCAAAGTCGGATTTAGACAAATTTGATATGGTTGGACTCGTGAGTGAATGGGCTTTCTAGTTTTACAAATTTTATCGAGTTTCGAGATGTGGGCTCGGGAGCCGGGTTCTAGCGAATTTTGGGTCCTTGGCCTAATTTTGTAGTTTTTCTTGTGGAATTCGTTTCTTTAGCTTATGCTGATAATATTGTTCTGGTTGTGGTTAGATTCGGAGCTTTTGGAGACCGAGTCGAATGGCTAGGGCATCCCGGAGCAGGATTTTATGTTATTTAGGTAAGTAACGATTTTAACTCTGGCTTTGAGGGTATAAACCCGGAGAATTGATACCATGTGACTATTTAGAGGTGATACCCACGCTAGGTGATGGGCGTGTGGGTGTACGCCGTGAGGGATTGAGACTTCGTCCGTCCGATGAGGCTGTGAGGCCTAATAGCCATTATTTGTGAAGATGTGCTTACATGTCTGTTAAACGTGATTTCCTTCATGTTAGAGATCATACTTAGGATTTATTCATGCTCACATTAGTTGTACTCAGTCATAAAAACTCTTCTACATGTTTACCTCAGTCTCTATTATCTTGTTGATATATTGTAATACTTGATTTGGACTGCTTTCCCTTATTTGTTAAAAACTGTGAGGCTAGAGAGGTACGTCACTGAGTCAGGCCGAGGGCCTGTTGTGAGACATTGTACTATAGCATGTGAGTTGTTCGTGTGAATCCAGATTTTACTATAGAACTTGAGTTGTCCGTGCGGATCCAGGTATGATACGATAGCACGTGAGTGGTCCATGCAGATTAGCGCTTGGGTTGTAGGAGCCCCTCCGGAGTCTGAACATCCCCAGTGAGCGCATGTACTTATTAAGCGTGTGCATTGAGGGCTGAGGGATTAAGTGACATTGCTGTGAGGTTTCATCTATTTTTTTTGTTACTGCATTTATCTGCTAATTGCCTTGGAGTATTTGCTTATTTATGGAATTTACCTTTTACTCATGTTTATTCTTAACTGTGAAAAGTATTAATTGAATTGTTCTGCTTAGCTCGTCACTACTACTCAGTTCCTTAGTAATTGCAGTTACTTGCTGAGTCGGTTGTACTCATACTACACCCTGCACTTCATGTGCAGATCTAGGTGTGTTTGGGCGCGGCGGTTGTTAAGTCCAGACCAGCTTATCTTCGGAGACTGCAAGGTAGCTGCCAGCGTCCGCAGGACCTTGTTACTCCTTTTTATCTTCTATTTCTCTTTTTGGGTTGTATTGACAGTTAGACAGTTGATGTATTAGCGTATGGATTTAGACGCTCATGACCTAGTGACACCCCGATATTTGGGGCGCGTTTTCCGAATTTCTATATTTATTTTCAAAGTTTAGCTGGTTTATGAGAAATTCAAATATTTAAAGTATCTTTATTAAATTCTTATAATCAATTTAGTAGTAATATTTTAGGAAATAGTCTTGCCTTGTATCACGATAGGCGCCATCAAGACATGTTTTAGATACAAGTCATGATAAGTTGGTATCAGAGCCTAGGTTACATAGGCCGCACCAGTCATGAGCGGGTTAGTAGAGTCTTGCGGATCAGTACGGAGACGTTTATACTTATCTTCGAGAGGCTGCAAAAGCCTTAGGAAAATTCCACATTCTTGGATTCTTGTCATGTAATCTGTTTATTCTGGTAACTAAACATTTGTTGTTTCATTCTCTCACATATGGTAAAGACTCTTGATACCGGTCAAGAGGGACAGACACCAGTAGCACCAGCTCGGGTCGCGAAAGGCCGAGGCCGCAAAAGAGGCAAAGACATCGTCAGCGCAGCACCTACAGATCCCCCAATTGTCCCTCTCAGGACTAGGTCCCCGTGGTAGATGTTCCGGCGGGACCAGCTCAGGCACCACCTGTGCGTATTGTGATTCCTAGCCTTCAGGAGGCCCTGGCCCAGATTCTATCAGGGTGTAGGGGCCGTGCTCAGGAGGTCTCAGTTACTACGACCGCAGCCACTTCTCAGGAGTATGTAGTTCCTGCTATGCCGGAGGATGATCAGTGCAGGTTGGAGAGATTTGGGACACTCCAGCCTCCACCTTTGAGTGGCACAGAGAGAGAGGATGCCCAAGATTTCTTGGACAGGTGCTAGAGGATACTCCGTACAGCTGGTATTTTGGAGACTTGTGGGGCATCATTCACTACACTTCAGTTTTCTGGGGTTGCACTCCGATGGTGGGAGACTTACGAGAGGTGTAGGCCTGTTGGCGCAGCACCCCTCACTTGGCAGCAGTTCTCCGTGGTATTTTTTGAGAATTTCGTACCTCAGTCCCGCATAGAGGAGCTATGTAGACAGTTTGAGCAGCTTTGCAAGGTGATATGTCTGTGACGCAGTATGAGATATGGTTCTCAGAGTTGTCCCGACATACTATCTGGTCGGTTCCCACGGACAGGGAGAGGATCATGAGGTTCATAGATGGTCTAACTTTTTAGCTACGGTTGTTTATGACCCGAGAGAGGGTGTCTGGTTCTACCTTTGATGAGGTTGTCAACATTTCTCGACAGATCGAGATGGTTCGTGGTCAGGAGAGGGTTGAGAGGGAGGCCAAGAGGCCTCGTGGACCGGGTTGATTCAGTGGTGCTCCTCATGGGGGTCAGTTTCAGCACGGGAGAGGCCGTCCATTTAGACATGCTCAGTCGGCTCGCTCATTTCCCCTGGTGCATCATCTGGTCATGGTTCTCACATTCATCAGCAGTGCCAGTCTTCATTCAGTGTACTGCCAGCGCAAAATTCTCATCATGCCCTGTCCACTCAGGTATTGATGCGAGACTAAATTGCATAGTTTAACATGTGATATACCTTACAGTTTATGCGCATTAATGATAAAAATACACTTGTTATGTGCTTAATGGAGTTTATTTCATGTGTAGGTGAAGTGGAGATGGAAACGGAGCTAAAAGGATGCAAATACGTCGAGAATACGTGAAAGGGGACACCCGGGCGATAGCCGGGCGACAGAGCCAAACACACTGACCCTACCTGGCGTTAGCCAGGCGTTTGGGTCCAAACGCCAGGGTCCCTAGTCGGCTAGAAATCGAGTTTTGACGGGTTTAAGTGTTTTCTAATTGAAATAGAAGTCTCCTACACGGTTAGGGTTCATCCTAAACCTATAAATAGACTCCTAAAACACAACTACAAGGGGGGATTCATGGAGATACACAGAGATTAGAGTGAATCAAAGGCAAAACATCAACTTTGTACATATTTTCTTCTTTACTTTGTAGTTTAATTATGCAAGTTGTTTTAGATTTTATTCTTATGAATTTGTTTAGGTAATTGTTGGTAGAACCCGATGGGGAATAAAGTTATTGTGATATTAATATAGCTTTGCTTGGTTGATTAAACCCTATTTGTTCAACTACGTTCTTGTTGTAGTTGATTGAAGGGCCCTCAA
>ML356111.1:0-17196 GCA_005239505.1 Nicotiana paniculata | reverse complement strand
AAATCCTATAGGCATGCTTTCTAATTGTTGAATTGATTTAAACCCCTATAGGCATGATTTCTATTTGTGACTCGATTTAAACCCCTATAGGCATGATATCTATTAGTTTAAATCCTATAGGCATGATTCTAGGTTTGAAACTGATTTTTTATTCCCATAGGCATGGTATCTATTACCCTATGTGGGCAGCAATTAAGCAGATTGCTAGGAAAAGATTATTATTTCAAACAAACAGGATCTTATAGACATGGTCACTAATGCACGTTTTATTGAAAATATGTGTCGATCCTATGAACAAGATTTCTAATGCAGAATTAAATGAAAAGTTCTATAAGCAGGATCTCTAGTATGCAATGTAAATACATAATCCAAATGATCAGGCAAGTCCTATAAGCAGGTTCTCTAGTATGCAAGTATAAATACAGAATCCAAATGAGGCAAGTCCTATAGGCAGGATTTCTAAACACAATATAGTACTCACATAGATCAATCAGCATAGTTAAATCTTATAGGCAGGATTTCTACCCAGTTTGGTAAATAAAATAAGAAGACCCCCCAGCTTTTACTAATTAATCCCAAATTTGTTATTACAGAGATTATTATAGCCCAGAATATCAAATGAATTACATAATGGAAATAATTACACTATAGGGAGCCTTCATAGGCCCAAATAAACCTGGGAACCAGGCCTTCTAGCCATAGCCACTTTGAAGCACATCGTAGAGATTCATATCACATTAGAACCAAGTTTCCAGTGTGTCAAAGTACCCAAGGGACTTAGGGGACCCAGGGAAATGCTCACACTGGAACCACATTTGGAAGATAGCTCAAGATATTGGAAAACCAGCCCCCAGTGTGTCAGAGTTCAAAGGAGTCTCAAATGGACCCTAGGCAGTGCTCACACTGGGGTGGTTGAGAACCTTAATTAATGAGAGTGGGGTTTTAAAATCAGTACATAAAAGGGAGTAGGGGTAGGTTAAAAAAACAGTTCAATTTCAGAAGAAAGAAAGTTCAGAACATAGAGTTGCAGGCAAAAATTGCATCAAGAAAACAAACAGATTGAAATCTGATCAAGCTAAGTAATTATATTGGACTTATGACAATCATTGTTTAATCATAGAAACCATTGTGCAGAACAACTTAATTAGTCAGGTACATGAAATAGACAGACAGAGCAGATGAGTTGGGAAACAAACGTATTTGATTACATGCTTATAATATCTTATAAAGTTCAGAACAGGTTAATGAAACATATTAAACCTTACATTAACTTATGAGAGTATTCATGCTATTTGAAATAACTTAGTCTTAAGTTAATAGTATTACCAAATGAAATCATATAGAGGACAGAATCATGCTAGGAATTGAAACAGGCTAGTCAAACAAAGGATAGAGAATGAAATTGCAAAGGTTAGGGCATACCAGTCGAGAAGAGAGCAAGTAAATATGCCATAGCAGTTAAGTTCCAGAGTAATTTGGCCTTGGCTTTCAGCCGACCAAACAATAACTACTTAGTACATAAATCATAACAAGAGAGAACAAAGAGAGCTTAAGTTTTTAGTGAGTTAAAAAAAAGAGCTCGAATTTGTCTAAGGGGAGGGGAGAGGGAGAAGGGGTTTAAATATTAGTCAATGAGGCAGAAAATAAGGTAATAAGTCAATCATAGACAAATAAGGATTGGAATCAATTAACATAATTAGTTTAAAGTCGGTTTCAATCAATAGCATAAAATCAGGCCAATATTACTTAGGTTAAGAAAAGGTAGAATAAATTAACAACCAAATGTTGGACCAAATAAGGCAAGAACAAGTAAATCGAATGAAAAATAAGGAAATATCAGTACTAGGGTTTACTCTATTTTATCCTAAATTGATGTTGAATGATTTTGCATGCTTCTGTTTCATTATTTGTGTTAGATTGACTATATTTCCTTATTTGTGTGTTGATCTTCACCGCTATATAAACCCCCTTTCCCTGTTCCCTTATAAGGCTTAACAATCACTGAAACTACTGATATTATCTCACTCTCACTTGTCTTATACTACTCTGAGGCTTAATCACTTGGCCGGCTGAAAGCTAAGGCCACCAAAATTCAATTATTGGACCTTTCTCAGTGTGAGCACTGCCCGGGGTTCATTCGAAACCCTTGAGATATTGATAAAATTATTCTTGTTGTCCACCTTTTTTTCAATTAGTAACTTGTAAGTCCTTTGGCCTTTGTAGTTTCATCATTTGTTTGCGAACCATTGTGTTACCCTGCTATCTACGCTTACAACCCTATTTTCTAAAAGATTAGTTTGTGATTCTGAACTTTTCCTAACACTGTGACTTACCTAGTTTAGTAACCTGGATTCTGGATTGCTTAAGCTTGTCTTACTGTTCTGTGTATTTGTTGGTACTTATACATACTATCTTCTATGAGCCTATCTCCCAACTCCATACCTTTACGAGGAACTAATTCATTACCACGAATGTGGTCATATGCACTGTTTCCCTTAGGTCATTCATGTGTAGCTTGTTATCTTTTCCAATTCATACAATTTCTGATTGTAATCACTGCTTGAATCTCTAAAACAGTATTCCATATTTTCTCTGTAATTCCATTGTGTGATCTGCTCAACTCCATGTTTCTAAGTGTTGCCTAGGGCTTTCTAGTGTAAACTCCTATGTTCAAAATTTTCCAGTATATGATTAATTGGAACTAGGCTTGATAATTACCTATCCTATTAACCTAGGGTTAATACTTTCTTCTACCATGAATCTTAATGTCTGCTTGTCTTGTTAGCCTGAGGTTTACATATTCTTTCACCTACTATTAGTTCATAGAATCTTTGTGCTACAGTTAGTGTCCATCTTGTTAAGGCTCATGATCAACTAAGTAAGTTTGCCAAATTATGCTACAAGTATGATTGTTATTCAAGGAATTTCATGTTAAAATCCTCATATGAAGATTGTACTCCACCCTCTTCTTGTGTAAGATTGTGCATGGCTGTCATATGTAGTTCTTTGAGTTGGTTCTATTTTGAAACACTGTTTGAAGTGGTTTGGTGGTTTATGATACCTTATCTTGTCCCTATTAATCTTTTTTTTTGTGAATTACTTGCACGTATGTGTCTTTGATTCCTTTCAACTCCGCAAGTCCCTATCTATTGGCTGAAACTACAGCATTCCAGCCGTAAAGAGTAAATGTTTAGCTTGTTTCATGAGTAGTTCTATTACATGTATGACTATTTGGCATCTGTTAGCTTAATTACTGAAATCATCTGGGCTTGGTATGTTGGGCCTTCCTTTGGTATGGGGAGTTTAAATTATACTGCCTGCACCTGGAGTTTAGGCCTTCTGTTCGCATGAAGTTCTAAGTCTATTTGAAGGCCCAGATGTAATTACTACTTAATATATGTTTATATTTGAGCATGTACTTATTTAAACTGATTTGTAATAGCTTGTAAAACTGATTGATGGGGGAATTAGTGAAAAAGGGGGCTGGGGTATTCTAATTCTTGCATGAACTGGTAGAAAACTTGTCTATAGGATTTAACTGCCATGTTTGCTATTTGTTTTATGTGCTTTAATTCTACACACTAATATAAGTCATGCCTATAAGAAATCACACACTTCACTTAACTTGTCTAATACTTGTACATTATTCGAAGCATGCTAGTTTAAGTGATTGCTATATCTATTTCCATTTCTATTACGGTGCGCCCTTAGACAACATGTCTATAGGGATCAAATGCCAATCATTAGACAACATGCCTATAGGATATAAGCATATATGACTTTGCTAATTCTTATCTAGATACCATGATTATAGGGTTTTAACTAATTAATCAAGCTGCTTTTGTTACTTTCATTATACTAGCCCACCTAGCTGACATGCCTATAAGGATAAAGTATTATAAAATCAAGTTCAAATGCCAGCTATTAAAAATCCTGCCTATAGGATATTCTCACTTATCTAAAAAGCTTATTTATAAAATCAGCGCTGGTAATTCTAAATTCTTGAACTGTTTCGGTTCCTCGTTGCACCAATCATTTAGAGATAGTGCATATAGGGGTTGCAATACTTAGAAACCCTGCAAATTCATTAGTTTAAAGTTGTAGTACTGCCTGTACAAACTGGAAATAAGAATCACATAGAAACCATGCCTATAGGAGTCAACGACTGTCATGCTCCATAACACTAAAATTGTCTACTAGCTAATCTACCCGCGTGGATTTGTTGCGATGTGTGAAAGCTAACTTGAATCATTTATTGTTATTATATCAAGTCCTATATGTTTTGAATGTGCACGTAGTTTTATCATTTTGACATCCAAAGTAGAGTCTAGAACCACCCAACTAGTAGGTCCAAATCCTCTTGGACCATAGGCATGAGACGAGTAGTGCACACATCGGACACGACCTAGAATTGAATTAGAGCGCTTTTAGGTAAACAACTTTAACATAGTAATTGGGTAGTAGGAGATGATGATTTGTGCCCGCTAAGTTATATGAGCAACCCCTACCCTAAAGGGTTTGAAAAGTATTATTTATGTTGCACAGGGTGATCCTTTAGGTTAAAATACTTACGACTCCCCCCCCCATCCTTCATATTCTTATTGTTCGCACTTAGCAGTTGAATTTATAATAATTAAGTTGTACCTTGTAACCTCCAAAGGCTTGTACTAATTATTTATATAGTCTAATTTTTGTACGATTTTCTTCACACTTGTTTATATCTTAGTAGAACCTTTAAACAATTATAATCTGATTATCCCACATAGCATAAACTTCAGCCGGGACCCATAGTTGTGGACCTCGAAGTGTGCCTAACACCTTCTCTTTCAAGTAATTTGAACCCCTACTCGATCTTTAGAGTAGACTAGTCATAACTGACTTATTCGCAATTAGGTGCCCTAATGCAACTCAAAATCGTTAGGTGGCGACTTCTCTTTTAATACCCACTTAAAAGAGTTGTCATATGTCGAAACCCGCCTGTCTGAGAAAATTGGGCGCGGCATCATGGAGACTCTGTTGGGGATATACTTAGGCTCTTACCAGAGTCTAGTTGACTTATGTGGATTGACAGATTATTCGATGACATGTACATCCCTTCCATTTTTTCCCTTTAATTGTTTAAATTACCATGCCATATTTATCCCCTCCATATTTCCTTTACTTGCTTAAACTACTATGACATGAACATCCCCCCCCCCCCGTGCTTATTATCAACATAAAGGCGCTTGATGAGTGTCCATGCCCTAAATAACACCTCTCTAAACAAGAAAGGCTTATTTGCGGTATACTAGTCGATCAATGGTGCAGTCTATGGTCTCGTGCCTTTCCCTATCAAGTTATCCACTTAAGAGTACCAGTCTAGTCCCTTCTAGAAACCACACTTTTATTTGAAATGTACATGCATCATGATAAACCTACTACGGATTGAGACGTCATTGACGTATCAAACCCCTTAGATGAACCCTGTCTAAAGTACAGTAGGGTTTCCATAATCCCAAAGGATACCATCATATTATGTGCATTACTTGGAGAAAATATGCCAAAATATTGATCATTATTGCGTAAATTACCAAATCTGGAGGGGGAAAGGGCTAACTTTTATTTGTTTGCAGAAAATGAAGCACAAGATCCCGAGGTTTGGCATGGTCCAAAATATCACGCCTCTACTAATTTACTGGTAGAACAATCATGATACAAGTGACAGATACCATGTGAGGAGAGTACTGAGTAACCTACCATCTTTGCTAAATATTCAACAAAACAGGGGACTAATCGAGGTTGCCACCATGTTATGAGATGAAAAGAGAGTTGTTTTCTGATTTATCAATATAGAAATGACTCATCTCCTGGAAGAAATAGGGGGCTTCGCCAAGTTACCATGAGATAGTCGAGGACTATCGGTACCAAAAAATTGCACCCCGCGCGATTTTCTTAAAATGCTGGGTTTTAAGAAAAATGACGAACTTGCCTGCCTGAAGAAATCATATATCCCATTTTAATTTCTCTATGAGAATTACGGGCATAAAAAATAATACTGCCTTTATCATGATGGGCTAGACATTACCTCTTTGGGATGGGTGCACCGCCGGGTCTATGTCTTCAAAGTCTGTTTCTTGGGTTTGTTGATCTTTCCAATGCATGGGGGAAGAATTCATACTCGCTTAGCCATGGTTGACAGGACCTTAATTGAGGGTATCGAGGGGAAAAATTACACTATCATACCGATGATCTTAGTTGAGATGTACCGTGATCTAGATCGGTGCAGGCATGGGTTCAGATACTTCGAGGGTTGTAATCTCTTGCTTCAAGTTTTGTTGCTAGAACACTTTTAGAGGGGTGATTATCGCCAGAAGCTTCTTCGAAGTCCACTAAATGACTACATAGACAGTCATCATCCAAAGAAGATGGCATTCATTCCCGATAGTTTTTCAAATCCTTGAAATGTTGTAGGTTGGGCGCGTTTCTTCAGTAACGTGACAGACGAGTAAGTGTGTTGGATGTTTGAATGGTTCCCTAGTAACGAGTTCATCATCAATTCCAAAGGGACCACATTGATCAGACTGCGAGGTATCTACCCTTACGCTCCTATAAAGGTAATGAGGCAAGCTGGGAGGAAATAAGTCATACCTCGGGTTTCTAAAATGGTTTAGTATAAAGTAGATTTGAAAGGAGATCATCCCATTCAAGTTTTAAGCCCATCACATGTGGAACCAAAAGATCATCGTGAAAGGAGAGACTAATGATCCAGAGGGTATAATGCCTGTAATATGTACTACTATCTCTCATGGTTGGAAGACGACATAACCGGGGACGTCATACCGGGGGGTCAATCTAAAAGATAGGATCATAGATGTGGTGGCTAAGGCAAAGGTGAAGTATAAGAGGCTACACAAAAGAGTATTTGAATCTGAAGCTAAGCATCTAGAACAACATTAAGAGGATATGAAGGCGATCAAAGAATGGAAGGGGTCAAGAGGGAAACTGGCAATGGCTTACCTGCTATTCGACATGCGTGATCTGGGAAATGTGATTGATGGGGTCAAGAGAGACAAGCATAGAGAAGGTCCTTCAAGGGAACAAGTAGACTAGAAGATGATGTTCTTTAGTGCTTTCTAGATTAGATTTCGATGTAATAAGGTATAATACCATTAATGACTTCATAATTATTATTTTGATTTAGTAAAATATTGATTTGGCTTATTTTCGCATCAATGGAATGAGGCAAACATTGGCATGAATTTTCTCCAAGTCTATATGTCTCTTAGGCCTACCTTAGGCACAATGATGTCCCCAAAATAGGACGCGAATATTTTCATGGCCTTATGTGATACTTGCTTAAATTTTTCAAACACTCTTATTTCGTCTTACTGACTTGGTTACCTTTTTGCTTTTTCTTTCTTTTATTTACTCCCATTCCCAAAGGTTGGTTCATGAATTCTACCATGATCAGCTTACCACACTAGATCCAGAGGTCCTCCACCTCCTACTCCACCTAGCGACCTGAAAAACAAAAGCAAAGGCAAAAGGAATGTGGATGATCTAAATGGTAACCGAAAAGACAATGCTACCATAGCAGAGAATGTTGAAACCTAAGACGAAAGAAGTAGACAAAGACAGAATTAGTTGGTCCTACGTTTGGAACAGAAAATCTTGGAGTTGCAGGGTGAGCTTGAGCAGGTCCAAAATCTCGCAAATCTCCCCTTACTCTAAATGTTCCTGACATCAACTAGAAAAACACAACCACCCATAACCAAACACCACCACAAAACACCCAAAACAAAAATCCACCACCAATAGCTCCACAAAGTCCTCTCATAACGCACCAGTATCACGATCTTGTACCTCCTCAAAATCTTAACTCGCCACCATTGCAAACCCCTCAATAACACCATCATCACCCGACCCAGTATCTACAAACCACCATTTATCACACTCCTCAAAACGCACCACAATTTACACCTGATCCCTTCAAAATTCAATCAATGATCACCTATATACCCAAGTTCCAAGAACTCATCAAGGCTACCTGATATACGTGGAAACCATACCCCATACCCCACAACAAACCCTACACATACCTGAGCCGAACAAGAAGGACTTGTTGAAAGTTTAAACTACAAAGACTTATGTATCCAGCCAGATGTAGAACTATTAGAGGGTTACAAACCTCCTAAGTTTGAGATGTTTGATGGTACCGCTGATCCTAAGGTGCGCCTGAGAACTTACTGCAACAAGCTTGTGGAGTGGGAAAGAATGAACAAATCCGCATGAAACTGTTCATGTGAAGTCTTACTGGAGATGCATTATCTTGGTATGTCAGCTAGAACCCGAAGAAGTGGGCAAATTAGGGGAGCATGGCATCTAATTTCATGGATAGAATCAGGTCAACACAGAGAACGCGCCAAATGTTTTCTATATCCAGAATCTCTAGAAGAAGCCGATAGAAACGTTCCGCGAGTATGCTAAATGTTAGAGATAAGAGGCCTCTACTTGAAGAAGAACAAATGAATAAGTTCTTTGTCAGAGCCTAGGATTTGTAGTATTATGAAAGATTAATTGTTATAGATAATTTGAGGCACTGCAAGCCACCAACAAAGCCTTGCAATCAGGAGGTATTTTGAAGAAGAAATGAGTGGGTGTTGTGATGGTAGTCCAGGGCCCTAAGTCTCCCCTCACATGCAAAGCACCTCCACCCACATATCAACCCTCACTTCTAAATTACCAATACCCTACCACCACTTGACATACATGTAATACCCAACCTACATATTACCATTCACCTCCTCCCACCCGCAAAAACTACCCAAAGCCATGGCCAAATATTGACCACAGATCTCCCAAAAATTACACCCAAATCGCTGAACCCATAGCCCAACTGTATGAGAGACTAAAGGTCGCTGGTTACATCACCCCCATTCCTGTTGTTGTTGTTGAGAACCCTTCCCAGTAGTTTAACCCCAACAAAAATTGTACCTACCATTCAGGCATGGAGGGTCATACCATTGAGGAATGCTGCATGTTGAAGGACAAGATTCAAACGCTGATCGTCACCAAAGTTATACAAGAAAATGAATTTGCGCCAAATATCTGTAATAACCCTCTCCTTGATCATAGGGTTCAGGGAGTGAATGTGATAGAAACTTCTGAAGAATTGGATTAGGAGGGATCCATCAGACTTATTCGAGAGGGGGATGCTCCTAATATATCTCTAGTCACCCTCTCGTCGATTGTGGTGCAAACCCAAGCTCCATTTGAGGTTGAGGTAGCTACGCTTTTCAATGTAATGGTAGCTCCAATACCATCTTATAAATTTGATTTTGTCCGATGGGATTATGTGGTGGAGGCGAGAAGAAAAGGAAAAGACAAGATGGAAGAGACAGGTGATGCGCAAGGAATGACCAGAACTGGAAGAGTTTATACACCCGAGAATCTTGGATGAACAAGCAAGGAGACCATATCTAAGCCGCCTGTTGTGGAAGACATACACTGATGATCTTTGGAGGAAGGTGCAGGCAAGGGATTTCTCTATTGTTGATCAGCGGAACAAGACTCTCGCCCAAATATCCATCTTATCGTTGTTGCAAAATTCAGATGTGCACAAGAATGCCTTGATGAAAGTACTAATTGAAGCCTATGTGCCTACTAGTATCACTAGAAGGGAGATGGCTAACATGGTAGGGCAGGTACTGGAGAGTCACAAGATCACTTTCCACGAAGTCGAGCTACCGCCAGAAGGGTTGAGTCACAATAAAGCATTGCAAATCACTGTGCGGTTTGAAGACAAGTTTATTGACAGGTTCTCATAGACGGCAGTTTGAGCTTGAACATATGCCTGATGACCACTTTGAAAAGGCTGGGTAAAGGCCTACATGAGATACTGATGGGAAGCATGAATGTGAAAGTGTTCGATGGGTCTTAGAGAGCGACTACCGGAGAAGTTAACCTTGAATTGCAGATGGGCCCGACCTGGTTCGACGTTGAATTCCAAGTGCTAGACATATCCACCACCTAGAACCTGTTATTGGGACGACCATGGATACACGAAGCTGGGGTAGTTGCTTCTACTCTACACCAGGTTGTGAAGTTCGAGTGGAATCATCAACAGGTAATTATTCACGGAGATAGAAGCAACCCTATCTACACAAACCAGATTGTGCAAGTTATAGAGAACATGAGAAAATTGGGAAGAGAAACATACCACCGCAAGTAAATTCAATTGAGAAGGATTGATGGTGAAGCAATACAATAGAAAGCATATTGATGTTGTTGGGGTATGAACCAGGAAAGGTTCTTAGCCGAAAGCTTCAAGAGATCACAGAACCAATACGACCACAATATATTAGCACAATCTTTGGGCTCGGGTATGAATATACTGTGCAAGAATACCATGATTGGACACTGACGTGGCATACCGGTTACTAACCATTGGAACAACCCATACCACCACTGCACCAGACATTCCGCTATACTGACGTAATTTTGGGATCTAAGGAATACGAGGATTCGGCCTGTATGAGGAAGTTATTTCTTGACGAGGAAGACATGGATTGTAGTGCAATCTCATAGAAAGAGGAGTAGGAGGAATGCCTTACCATTCAGACAGTAGGAGAAGGAGTTCTTCACAAGAACTGGACTGTTGCGCCATCCCGAGCTCGCCGAGTACCTAGGTAGCCTTAGCAAAATTAGCATGATTTATTTTTAAAAATTATTTTTGGGCATTTAGACATTTTCAGTGTTTTATTTTGAAATAATTACTCGAGCCATCGAGTCGTACTTGTTGACAATTTTAATTTTGTTAATGCATTATTTCTTTTCATTCATTTATTATTATCTTTCTACAGTCTTTTTAGCATAATTATTTATCCTAATAAACCTACGACTGTGACATGTAATGTGACAACGCAACATAAGGAAAGTGATTAGAGGATTTGGAATTTGATATAATACCTGAGAAGATTGTCAAAGAAATGGAGAATTTTGAGAACAAACCAAAGTCCAATTTTGAAGAAACTGAGGCAGTTAACTTAGGGAATTCTGAAATAGTCAAAGAAACTCGTATAAGAATTCAACTATCACCATCAAAGAAAGAAGTGTATATCAAGTTTCTAATGGAAAATGAAGATTTTTTCGCATGGTCCTACGACAACATGACTAGGTTAAGCAGATCAATAGTAGCTCACAAGATACCTACCAACCCCATGTGCCCGCCGGTAAAGCAGAAGCTCAGAAAATTCAAGATAGATATGAGTCTTAAGATAAAGGAAGAGGTTACCACGCTGATTAATGCCAAGGTCCTTCGAATAGTCATCTACCCATCCTGGCTAGCCAACATTGTGTTGATTCCAAAGAAGGATGGGAAAGTTAAAGTGTGTGTTGACTATCGAGATCTGAACAGAGCAATCCCTAAGGATGATTCTCCATTACCTAACATACACATACTAATCAACAACTGCGCCAAGCATGAACTCTAATCCTTTATGGATTGTTTCACATGATATCACCAGATTTGGATGGACGAAGAGGACGCTGAGAAGACAGCCTTCGTCACGCCATGGGGGATATATTATTAAAAAATGATTCCATTTGGTTTGAAGAACGCTGGAGCTACCTACATGAAGGTCATGAAGACTCTTTTCCACGACATGATACACAAGGAAATAGAGGTGTACATGGATGATGTTATCATCAAATATAAGAGAAGTTCGGATCACACAGCAGAACTGAGGAAGTTTTTCTAATGGCTTCATTTGAAGCTAAATCATGCAAAATGTGCCTTCGGAGTCCCTACAGGAAAATTGATGGGTTTCATCATCAGTTGTCATGTTATTGAGCTTGACCCGTCAAAAAAAAAGTTGTTCAGGACTTACCGCCGCCAAAGAACAAGAAGGATGTGATGTGTTTCCTAGGACGCCTTAATTATATCAGTCATTTTATAGCACAATCAACGGTGATATGCGGCTGATATTCAAAGTGTTGAGGAAAGATGTTACAACAAGATGCATCGAAAAATGTAAAAAGGCTTTCGACAAAATTAAGGAATACCTTACTAATCCGCCCGTGTTGGTCTCGTCGGAACTAAGAAGACCTTTGTTGCAGTACCTGTCAATGTTAGATGGAGCCTTTGGTTGCATCCTCGGGACACATGATGAAATTGGGAGAAAAGAGCAGGTGGTATATTATCTTAGTAGAAGTTCACACCTTATGAGGCACGGTACTCTTTGCTGGAGCGCACCTGTTGTGCTTTGACAGAAATTGCTCAGAAATTGAGACATAACTTCTGCGCATACACTACATATCTCACATCAATGGTGGATCCATTTAAATACATCTTTCAAAAACCCATGCCTACGGGTAAGTTAGCAAAGTGGAAGATATTTCTAGGTGTGTTCGACATCATCTGTGTGACTCAAAAGGTCGTTAAGGGGAAATCATTGGCCGATCATTTGGCAGAGAACCCCATAGACGGATAATACGAACCATTGAAGACATATTTTCCCGACGAGGAAGTGTCATTTGTAAGTGAAGATATTTCTGAAACATATGATGGTTGGAGGATGTTTTTTGACAGAGCCGAAAACTTCAAAAAAGTGGGCATCAAAGTTTTTTTGGTACCAGAAACTGGTCAACACTACCTAGTGTCCACCAAGATCAGGTTCCTGTGCACCAACAATTTGTAAGAATACGAGGCTTGCATCTTGGGATTCAAATTGGCCATCGACATGAGTACTCAGGAGCTGTTGGTAATCAAATATTCAGATCTACTGATACATCAAGTACTTGGAGAATAGGCTAACAAGAACACTAAGATATTGCCATACTTACATTATATACAAGAATTAATCAAGAGGTTCACAAATATAGAATTCAAACATGTTCTAAGGATTCTGAATGAGTTCATAGGTGCATTGGCTACCTTGTGTTCCATGATATAACATCCTGACAAGAATTTCATCGATCCTATCCCGATAGAGATTCTTAAGTAGCCAACTTATTGTGCTCATGTTGAAGAAGATTTTGACGGAAATACATGGTTCCACAATGTCAAGGAGTATATGGAGAAAGGAGAATACCCAGAAAAGGCCGCATGCACTCAGAAGCGCACGCTTTGAAGATTGTCTAACCATTTAGCATTGCTGTGATGTGTCGATACCAATGAGGCATCTGCACTGCTAGAAGAAATACACACCGGAACATGCGGACCTCACATGAACGAGTTTGTTCCAGTTAAGAAGATATCAAGGGAATGATATTCCAGGATGACTATAGAGACATATTGCATCAAATATGTCCAAAAGTCCCCCCAAAGCCATGTACATGATGATATGATACAAGTGCCGCCCAAAAAACTCAATGTAATGAGTTCACCCTAGCCTTTCTCTGTCTGGGGCATGGATGTCATCAGACCAATTGAGCCTGCTACTTCAAATGGACACATGTTCATTTTGGTGGCTAAAGATTACTTCATAAAATGGGTTGAAACGGCTTTCTATAAAGTTGTGACTAAGAAGGTCATAGCGAATTTTGTTCGAGATCGTATTTTATGTCGATTTAGGGTACATGCGTCAATTATTACTGACAATGCCGCCACTCTCAATAGTGATCTAATGAAATCCATGTGTGAGACATTCAAGATCAAGTACCAAAATTATGCAGCATACAGGCCGCAGATGAATGGAGCCATGGAAGCCACCAATAAGAAAAATCAAGAAGATATTTAGGAAGATGGTAGACAACTACCAGAAATGGCATGAGAAGCTACCATTTGCTTTGCTCGGGTACCACACCACAGTTCGTACGTCAACTAGGCTTGCCCCATATTTACTGGTCTATGATACTGAAGTCGTTATACCTCCCGAGGTGGAGATTCCTTTCCTAAGATTCATATAGGAGGCGGAGCTTAGCGATGTAGAATGGATGCGGAGTCGATATGAGAAACTAGCTCTCATTGACAGTAAGAGGATGAACATAGTGTGTCACGGTCAACTCTACCAGAATAGAATGGTAAAGGCTTTGAACAAAAAAGTTAGATCGAGGCAATTCACATCGGGACAATTGGTGTTGAAATGGATCTTCCCGCATTAGGAAGAAGAAAAAGGGAAATTCTCACCAAATGGTCAGGCCCTTACATGGTTCACCGAATACTGACAGGAAGAGCGCTTATGCTAACAGAGATGGATAAAATATGTCCAAAACCTATCAATTCGGACGCAGTCAAAAGATATTATGTTTTCACTTTTTTTAGGGGATACATAGGAAGACCTATGGGTTCATTCACATCATAATAAAATCTTCATCCCACTCCACAATCAGTAACTGGGGAAAGTTTTGAGTTTTCATCAATCTCATTACGTCAAATATCGCCAGGAAGTGTATTACCGGAAGTATTGTTTAACCAAAGAATTGGACCCTTTGACTAAAGCTTATTTTAAGATGAATACGGGTTACTGGTAATCAAGGTAATGGATAAAAATGAAGAATAGACAGTATTGCAGCAATATAAAAAATCGAAGTTANGCTATGGTTACTCATTAATGAATAATTATGACATTAATGAGGCGTTACAAAGGATAACGGTAATTGGGGTTCGGTTACATAATGTTCGAGTAATCAATTGTGGGTTCTTGAATCTGCTCATAGCTTTGTGTAGATTCATTCCGACCGTGCCTCTCTCCCTTTTTGATCAAGTTGTGTTTCCCATGACTGATAAGTTCGTGGGTTTACTAAAACGTGCCTCTTTGTACAATACCTCTTCCAAGAATTTCATCCAGCTGTCGCATTTCCTTGTGTTCACGTGTCTGGCTGAGTTGTCAAAAGCTCGCTTACGTGTGAAACTCTTTTTTACCAATACAGATAGTCCCCCCACTTAGCATATATTTTAAGGACTAAAATTTGGTAAGTGGATATTCATTTATGGCGGGAATATTTTTCCGCCGCTTTTCCTTGAATCCCTGTATCCTTCTCTGCACCATAGGTGTCGTTCGTCACTTCCATTTAATCTCATACCATGTCTCCTTTTCGGATTGGTTCTGCATTTACTCGACACCTTTTAGGACTTTTGGCGACTGTGCCAGTACCGAAGTGACATCTTCAATTATGACTATTCATCATTATTTTCCTTTTTCTTCATGTTTGATGGTTGTCTTCAAGTATAAATACATGTTTTCTTTTCTTTGCTTCCACGAAACACTTTTCTAACTTTGTCTTTTGTAAAAAACTTTCTTTTTTGCCTTTGTAAACATGTCTTCTTCAAACCAACCTCAAAGAGTAATAGATATTGAAAGCTTAACACCATCTTCTGCTCCGAGTAGGAGTCGGAGAGGTGGTGACTTAGAAGTCTAGGATTCACTCCTTCGAGGGGCTCCTCTTCTTCTCAGATAATTCCTCCTCCTTCCACTAGATCTCCAGTTTCTCCGAGATTTAGGGTTTCTCGATGTTTGTCTAGAGGTAGAGGTGAACACCTTCGTGAACCTGGAGTCGATGAAATTGTCCCTAATGAGTTTGTTTTTGCTAAGGATAGTCAAGTTCTAGTAGATCAATCTTCTTCTTTTGATAGTGTCGAAAGATATCCAACTCTTATAACTGAGGGTCAGATTTCCCTTGTTCGTAGGGAGTGCTTTTGGAAGTCTCACTTTCTTGTCAATATTTCGAATAGTAATCAAATAATAATGTCTTACAAGACGGTATATTCTTTTGTTTATACATATCCTTTTACTTTAGGGTTTAGACCCCCCATCGACCCAGTTATAATTGAATTTTTCCATTTTTTCAATATCTGCTTAAGACAAGTTGGCCCGCTTCCGTGCCTGTTGTTGTTCCATCTCCGTCTGCTTCCATGCCATCGGTTAAGGAAGTAGGGTCTTCCAGCAGAGAGATGCAGCAAGTGGTAATAGAGGTTCCAGCTGAGGGGAACCTTTTCAAGAAAACGGGTGAGATCGAAGTGTGGCTCAAGCCTTTGATAGGTCTCTCTGAGAAAGCAAAACTAGCCAGCCACGGTGCTCTTACTTGGGCCAATGAGGTTGTGCATACTTCTTTGAAGGTATGATGCAAGTTATCCTCTTTCACTCTCATATATGAGATTTACCATATCTGACTGGTTTATTTCTTGTAGATTAACCTTAAGGGCATGGAGCTTATGAAGAGGATTTCAAACACGGACCAAGAGACAAACGGGTTGCAGGCCAATGTTGATAATTGGAGAGCACATTATGATAGCCTAAGGATTGGCATGGATGCTTTAGAACAAGAAAGAAGTACCTTGAAGCGGCAGATGAGACTCATGGCAGCATAACTGGCAGTGGAGATGGCTTCTTGCAGTCAAGCTGATAAAGATAAGAGTGTTCTGGAGTCTTCGTTCGCGGAGCAACTGTCCCGTGCCTCAGAGCATATTAGAGACTTGAAGAACTTGTTGGGGCAGATGGAGGAATACTTAAGCGAGCTCGTGCAATCACTCACTCGTACTCAAGAAGACCTTCGTAGGGCTTTAGACAAAGCTCAAACTTTAGAGGACTCGATTGTTCCATTAAGGGCCGCCCATGAAGCTGCGGAGGCGGAGAAGGATGGATTGAGAGCTGAGCTTCAAGTGTGGGCAAAAGATTTTGAAGATTTAGAAGAGGTGGATGCCGTCGATGTGAGCTGGGCGTACATGAATTCTTGCCTTGACACATTGATGGACATGAGTCAAGAGGGTTTTGACCTTAGTGCTTAAATAGCCAAAACTAAGGAAGCCATGGAGAAGGCTCAACAAGGTCATAACCTTTCTTCACCTGATGGTGAGATTCCAGTCGCTCGGGCCTCTTCATCCCCAGTTGCTCCCGCTCCTTCTGCCACATAAGTCAACTCCTCTCTTGAAAAGATTTAGGTTGTTTATCCCCTTTTTTTTGTATAAATTGGTGGTTACCCCCAGTCCCATCGGGGTTAAATTTGGATTTCCTTAAAGTCCCCAAATGACAACTTAGGGGCACCACAATGTATATATAAAAATTTTATACGGTTAAGTATAAGTTAATACTTAGTTTTAGCCGTTTTAATGTATAAATGTTTGTTCGACTTTTGTTGAGTTTCTGTTTCACTCTTTAAGTCTTTTACATGCTTCATTTTTTGAGGTTTTAGTTTTACCTTTGAGTTTTGCATGGTAAATGCTTTAGACTACTCGTACCTTTTTGTAATAGGCACAATGTCATATTAAATGTGTGCCTT
>MDKI01282847.1:0-27393 GCA_005239505.1 Nicotiana paniculata | reverse complement strand
GTCAATACATATCCCAATCATACTGACCAAATAGGCAACTCCGGAGCAAGTGGAGTGCAGCAAAACTTTCCGCTGAGCTGATAGCCTACTAGGAGCACTATCAACCTATCTATCCAGACATACGGGCATGAAATGTAGCGTCCCCAGGCAAAAGGGACGTCAGTACTAATAAAGTACTGAGTATGTAAGGACGAAAAGTATAAATAAGAACATTAATGTAAAAAGAGATATAGGAGATACAACCTATAACATCTGAGTGCCTCTAAGAGATAGTGACATGAAATGCTTGATACATATATATACATAATCTTTTAAAAACATCCGCCTCTGTGGGCATCGTCATCATCATATCGTACCCGGCCTCAAAGAGGACTTGGTAAAAACGTACCCGGCCACGTGGAGCTCGATAAAACCCAACTGATTAATGGCTGCACAATAGGTGCCGTACCCGGCCGACTATAGCGCGGCTCGGTAGAGTAAAATAGATACTATATATAATGCATGCTGGACTCCTGGAATCACGCTTTAAACCATTTGGAGTGACGTAAGGTAGTTGCACCTTTTATTAACACTATGGACATCATACCATGAATATGAACTTCACTAGGACTCAAGGATTATACATACTTTCTTAGAATAACTTTGTAAGGAAAGAACAACATTGACCACCTTAGTTTCTAGGAGTAGATTCATTATGAAAAACGTATCGTTTATGTTCGTTTCACTTTAGATCATGCCAAAAGAATGAAGGAAGTGCCTTAACATACCTTAACCAATTTGAGTACTTAATACCTTTCAAGCAACTCTCCAAACAAGCCAACTCAATCTATCATATCATAAGTAGATTCAAAATCAGTGTTGAGCAAAGGCTAAGTCTGTAACTTAAGCTAGTATCTCGTTTACGTAAATTCGGGAAGCATCTCCCCTGTAACAAGGCCCTCCTACAATACCATATACCAACAACACCAAGAAAAAAATAGTAACACATTTATGCATTATTTCCCAACCTTATCTCCACCACAATATATCACAAAATAGCCTACACACCCTAATCACTTCATATATGAAATGACAACAAAAGTAGTGTCAAACAACCTTAAAAAAAAATAACGACGAACAACTAGCCCAACATTCCGTAATTATGTGTTGTTTTCCCACACATTTTATCCTCCAAAACTCCATAAAACATTAGCACAAGAGGCCACCACGAAACAGCCCACAAACTGTCCAGTATAAGTCAAATAACTCGAACTCACGACTTCCGATCACCGTCCCGTGAGTTCTAACTATTAGGAAACACATTTATCAACCTTCCTTGATATTTGAACACTTAAATACAGATATTAAACGTCTCGTAACTATGAACTATCTTCCAAAACTGTAATTACAAAGAAAAAAGAGAGGCAGTATAATGACACTTACGTCGCAGGGATCGTTTTGATGTTATCGCTTCTCGATTTCATGCCCGGGATGATAATCTTCTTTGAAACCCTAGAAGATAGATTAAGGATATTTTTATGGGTGTTCTCTGGTCGTGTTATACTGAAAAATGAAGAGAAATCCTACCTAAGACTTATATATATCAACTTTGGAAAAGTCAAAGAGGTGCTAGCTTGGCACCCTAGCATTGGCCCATCTTCCGACGCTAATATCTTTTTATCAGGATGTCGTATGAACTAACGGTTAAGAGCTTTAGAAACTAAATTACAAGACCTTAAATTTGGTATATAATATTTCCCAATAAGACCTCATATAACACACTAAATGTATTACTCAAAAAGCTTTAGTGACCCACCTACTTGTCACTTATGATGTTTGTGCAGTCTCACGAAACTGCAAATATCTCTCTACTCTTATGTCGTATCGATGAATGGTTTAATAAATTGGAAACTAGAATTGTATATATTCAATTTGGTTGGTAAATCATCTAATACTTCCAAGAATATTGGGATAAAAGCTCTGTTACATTTGACCTAATTTTCAACACATTTATGAATGTAACTGGTGATGACCTTTTTCAACTTTTGTTCCAAAAATCGCTTGACTTCAAAACATAAAACATGAATATCATATTACTAAAATAACTCATAACATAATCTCTTTATAATGTTAAGCACCCTAGTGTCACCCCAAAAGTACATGTTATAACATTCCAACTTGTTGACTTTTGCCGATACTTATTTTCTTCAATTGGTTTAGCTTCTAAGCCATCCAACCCTCTTGGTACTAAATTTATGTTCTTTCAAAGATGATGTCGTTTCAGAGCTTACATCAATTTACTTACGACGTATTCTCACATACGAAACTATGAGGTGTAGCAGGCAGGATTTTCAGGACGCTCCACCACTAGTGCCAACTGTTGTACCTAATGTTGCCTTACCTGCAGACGCAATGACAAGGTTATTGAGTGTGTTACATGCATTGGTGCCTACTCAGGGTGTAAGTTCATCTCCTCAGGTTGCTTTACAGACACAAGCACCTGCACAAACTCAGACTTTCGGAAATAAGGAAGTATCCCTACAAGAGTTCTTGAAATTGAAATCACCAAAATTCACAGGTTCTGATAATTCAGCAGATCCTCAAAGTTTCTTGGATGGGACACTCAAGGCATTACATGCTCTAGGATGTTCTAGTGATAGAGCCATGGAGCTCGCAACATACAAACTAGAGGATATGGCCAATACCTGGTATGAAACTATGTTGCTAGGAAGGCCAGCAGGAGCAACACCACTGACATGGGACGAGTTCACTAAGTTTTTCATGAATCATTTTCTTCCAGACAACCTGATGCCAAAATATGCTAGAGACTTTGAGAGATTGGTTCAGACTCCAGATATGGATGTGTCAACATATAACACCAAGTTTTGTAAGCTGGATAGATATGCTCCGTACTTAGTGCCTACCGAAGAAGATCGAGTTCAGAGGTTCGTTGATGGATTGGTTGGTCGATTATACACTGCAGTAACCCCACAGACGAAGACTTTATCCTACTCCGATACAGTCGACCTTGCTAGAAAAATTGAAAACAAGGGACGTGATGAGCGTGCAACTAGTGATTTACGTAAGAAGGCCAAGATATGAGGGTCTTTCAGTGGCGGTTTTAGTGAAAATCGAAAAGCAGGAAATTAGGGACAACAACAACAGGATTCTCAGACAGGGACACACATATCTTCACAGACCACATGCAAACTACATTACAGAAAGGGTACTAGGGGACCGTCAGTATCTGGACATCGTACTTCTGGGCAGATTTATGCCACTACTCCAGTCTGCTAGACCTGTGGTAGATCACATTTGGGACAATGTCATAGTCCAATGGGAGAGTGTTTTCGGTGTGGCCAGTTGGGACACCACTTGAGGGATTTCCCTCAGCCTCCGAGGAATTTCAACCAGTCTTCTATTTAGTCAGCTGTGCCTACTCAGGCTGCTCGTAATACTTCAGGTGCCACAGGTATAGGAAATAGAGGTCGAGGTGCTGGAGACCGTGCTACTATGAATCAAGGAAAAGGGAATGCTGGTAGAGGTCATGCGAGAGTTTTTCATTTACTAGACATGATGCTCAGGCCTCGATGCTGTGGTTACAAGTATTCTTTCTGTATGTTCATTGATGCACTTGCGCCGATTGATCCGGGATCTACTCACTCCTATCTGTCCTCGTACTTTTGTTTGAGGTTTAGTAGACAGCCTGAGCTATTGAATGATCCTTTTCTAGTTGCTACTCCTCTTGGAGAGTCTCTATTAGCTGAATGCGTGTATCGTGCTTGTTAGATACAGGTTTAGGGTAGAGATACTCTAGCTGATCTTATTATACTTGATATGATTGAATTTGACATGCCGATGGGAATGGATTGGTTATCTTCTAGCTATGCTATCGTCGATTGTCATGCAAAGCTAGTCAAGTTTGAGATACCAAACGAACCTAGTTTTGTTCTAAAAGGGGGTCAGGTTTCAGAGACTTGCAAAATTGTATCTTTTATGAAGGCTCAATGACTTCTAAAGAAAGATTGCTTTGGTCTCTTAACTATTGTAAATTACACAAGAAAGGAAACAATTAGTATAGAAAATGTACTAGTAGCGGGAGAATTTTCTGATGTATTTCCTGAGGATTTACCAGGGTTGCCTCTAGTACGAGAAATAGACTTTGGTATTGATTTGCCACCTGAAAAACATCCCATATCGATACCGCCATATCAGATGGCACCAACAAAGTTGAATGAGCTAAAACAACAACTGCAGGATTTGTTAGATAAGGGTTTTATCAGACCGAGTATATCTCAATGGGGTGCACCAGTACTGTTCGTAAAGAAGAAAGAGGGATCCCTGAGAATGTGCATTGACCACAGGCAGTTGAACAAGATAACAATATGCAATAAATATCCTTTGCCTCGTATAGATGACATGTTTACTCAGTTACAAGGAGCTTCCCACTTTTCAAAGATTGACCTCCGTTCTGGTTATCATTAGCTTAGAAACAAAGATGAAGATATTTATAAGACTACTTTCAGAACTCGATACGGGCACTATGAGTTCCTTGTGATGCATTTCAGTCTGACTAATGCTCCAGCAGCATTCATGGATTTAATGAATAGGGTGTTCAAGCCGTTTCAGGATAGATATTTAATAGTATTTATTGATGCTATTCTGATATATTCTCGTAGCCAAGGAGAACATGAGAATCATCCAGGACTGTGTTGCAGACATTGCGAGAACATCGACTTTTTGCTAAGTTCTCAAAGTGTGAATTTTGGCTAGACTCGGTATCATTTCTGGGGCATGTTGTATCCAAATATGGAATTATGGTAGATCTTAAGAAGACAAAAGCTGCGCAGAAATGGACCAGACCTACTTCTCCTACAGAGATTCGCAACTTTTTAGGCTTAGCAGGCTATTACAGGCGTCTTGTGCAGGATTTCTCCAGAATGCAAAGTTTCAGTGGACGAAGGAATGTGAGCAGAGCTTTCAAAAACTCAAAACATGTTTGACAACTGCACCAATAATAGCCTTACCATCAGGTTCTGGAGGATTTTCAGTATTTTGTGACGCCTCGAGGGTGGGATTAGGATGTGTTTTCTGCAAAATGGTCATCTTATTGCTTATGCTTCGAGACAATTGAAAAAACACGAGCAAAATTATCCTACATATGATTTGGAGATGGCTGTAGTGGTATTTGCTCTAAAAATTTGGAGACATTATTTATACGGCGAAACTTGTGAGATTTATACTGACCATAAAAGTCTGAAGTATATCTTTTAGCAGAGAGATCTGAATCTTTGGCAGCGTCGGTGGATGGAATTTCTCAAAGACTATGATTGTTCTATTTTGTATCATCCTGGAAAAGCCTATGTGGTGGCTGATGCATTGAGCAGAAAATCTATGGGGAGTTTGGCACATATAGCTCCTGCAAAGAGACTTTTGGTCAAAGATATTCAAAGACTAGAAGATACAGGTATCAGATTCAGTGTCAGAAATTCAGAGGCATTGTTGGATTGTGCTCAAGCTAATTCTTCATTAGTTGAGCGCATTAAGGCCATGTCTCGATCCGAATTCCCCCCAACGGGCCGTGATGGCGCCTAACGCTATTATTGCTAGGCAAGCCAACATTAGCGGATTACGACATCTAAAATAATTAAAACATATACAAAATGTTACTACCATCCATCATACGATACCAATCTCTAACAATAAAAGAAATAAAATGTTATACTGCAACAATAAAAATAAAAAATATACCAATCTCTAGCTACCCAGAATTTGGAGTCACAATTCACGAACTACTAAGAATTCACTACAAGTATTTGGCTGAAAGAAAATTTATATCTATTTTGAATTAAAGAAAACAACAACTGAATAATAAGGAAGGAACTCCAGGAATCTGCGGAAGTCGGCAGATCTACCTCGTGTCTCCGTGCGGAAGTGTCAGCTCTAACTCGAACTCAGCTCGGTCCTAAATCTGGATCTGCACAAGAAGTGCAGAGTGAAGTATCAGTACAACCGACCCCATGTACTGGTAAGTGTTGAGCCTAACCTCGACGAAGTAGTGACGAGGTTAGGACAAGACACCACATATAAACCTGGACATGTATAATCATGCTAGTAGAAATATCAGCAGATAAAGAGAATAAACATCAAGTAATAGGAAGGGAACATGCAGTGGGGAAAATAATAAGACAGAAATAGACAGTGATCAACAACAATTTAAGAAATTAAAATAGAAAGGAAACTTGCACGGCATCACCCTTCGTGCTTTTACTCTCAGCCTCACCAAATAATAATACAAATGCACGGCATCACCCTTCGTGCTTTTACTCTCAACCTCACAATATAAGTAAATTATGCATGGAATCACCCTTCTTGCTTTACACTCTTCCTCAAAATATAATTAAATTATGCATGGCATCACCCTTTGTGATTTACACTGTTCCTCACCATATAAATAAATTATGCACGACATCACCCTTCGTGCTTTACACTCTTCCTCACCATGTAAATAAATTATGCTCGGCTTCACCCTTCGTGATTTACACTCTTCCTCATCATGTAAATAAATTATGCATGACATCACCCTTCGTGCTTTACACTCTTCCGCACCAGTCACAGAATCATTAACAACAGATAAAGAAGAGTTTCACAAGAAATAAATGTTTCATCGTAATTACTTTCACAATTTGATATCTCAACCTCAAATCAATATTCACAATGTTATTCATCTCGGTAGAACCGGGTACAATTCTTCTAACATTTCACTAACAACAATAATCATAGATGATAGGCTTTGAGACAACAAGAAAAACAACAATTAACCTTCACTCGCATGTTATGATGTGACCACAACGTATAGGTACTCGCCACCTCACCTATACATCGTATTTAGCAACAAAACATGTAGCACGTAGTCAAAAAATACCTATTCCCTCAAGCTAAGGTTAAACACAACACTTACCTCGATTTCGCAGGCCACTCACTGCTCAAGCACAACTTTTCCTTTAGAATTCACCTCCAACCCACTCGTATCTAATCACAATTAGTTTAGTATCATTAATTATTACTAAAGGAACTAACTTTAATGCACAATTATGGTTTTCCTTAGTTTTTCCAACAAAAGACAAAAATCGACCCCGGGCCCGCTTGGTCCAAACTCGAGGTTCGGACCAAAATCCGTTTATCCATTCTCCCCCGAGCCCGGATATATAACTGGTTTTTGAATCCGACCTCAATTCGAGGTCTAAGTTCCCAAATTTTGAAATTCCTAAGTTCTACCCAAAAATTCCCAATTTTTACCATGAACGCCCTAGATTCTAGGTTGAAATCTTGTTAAAAGTAGTAAGAGATTGAAAGGAATTAGTTAAGAATCACTTACCTATGATTCGGAGAAGTTTGGGTCTTTGGAAAATCGCCTATGGAGGTTTAGGATTTGAGAGAATTGAAAAATGGGTGAAAATACCGTCTAAGTCCCACTTAACAGGCTGCAGATGCCGCAATTGCGACTGGAGCTTCGCATTTGCGAAGCTCGCAAATGTGAGAAGGAGATCGTAAATGCGAACCTTCACATTTTCTGCTTCCTTCACATTTGCGAATTCTGGTCAGCCTGGCAATCTTCGCATTTGCGAAGAGAAATCTCGCATTTGCGAGAATCACACTGGCCCAGGCCCTTCGCAAATGCGATAAAATTCTCGCATTTCCCATGGCTGCGTGAGTAGCAATTGTGATGCCTGATCACCAGATACACCAACTATGATTTCTAAGTTCTAAACACTCCGTAGCCTATCTGAAACTCACCCGAGCCCTCGAGGCTCCAGACCAAACATGCACGCAAGTTAAAAACGTCATACAGACTTGCTGGTGCGATCAAATCACAAAAATAACATCTAAAACTACAAATTTAGCATGAAAACTCAAGATTTTCTCAAGAACACTTCAAATTCACTATTTTCTCAAATGGACGTCCGATTCACGTCAAATGAACTCCTATTTCCACCAACTTTCACAGATAGTGCTTGAATATCATAACAAACCTGTACTGGGCTACAGAACCAAAATACGGGCCCGATACTAACAATTTCAGACATTAATTCATTTCTTTATTTCCTTTGAAATTTCAGCACAACAGTTTTCTTCAAAAATTGATTTCTAAAGCTAGGGACCTCGGAATTCAATTTCGGGCATACGCCCAAGTCCCATATTTTACTGCAGACCTCCCGGGACCGTCGGAACACGGGTTCAGGTCCGTTTACTCAAAATGTTGAGCAAAGTCAACTAAAAATTAAATTTTTAACTCTAAAAATTATTATTTCTCATATTTTCACATAAAGGCTTTCCGTATTTACGCCCGGAATGCGCACGCAAATTGAGGTGAATAAAAATAATATTTTTAAGGCTAACGAGCCTGAAATAGAGTTTTAGTTCATAAGATGACTCTTTGGGTCATCACAATCTCCACCTCTAAAACAACCGTTCGTCCTCGAACGGACATAGAAAAGTACCTGAACTGGAGAACAAGTGAGGATATGTACTCCGAATGTCTGACTCGGACTCCCAACAGGCTGGCCTCTCCACTGCACTCGAACTGAAGGGTATCTCTTTGACCTCAACTGACGAACCCGTCGGTCTAGAATGGCTACCGGCTCCTCCTCCTAAGTCAAATCCTAATCCAATTGGACAGAGCTGAAATCTAACACGTGGGACGGGTCACCATGATATTTTCGGAGCATAGATACATGGAATACCGGATGAACTGAGGATAACCCTGGAGGCAACACAAGTCTATAAGCTACCTCCCCCACTCTCTTGAGAATCTCAAATGGCCCGACATACCTAGGGCTCAACTTGCCCTTCTTCTCGAACCTCATAACACCCTTCATGGAAGATACCCGAAGTAATACCCTCTATCCGACCATGAATGCTACATCACGAACCTTACGGTCGGCATAACTCTTTTTCCTGGACTGAGCTGTACGAAGTTGATCTTGTATAATCTTGACCTTGTCTAAGGCCTCCTGAACTAAGTCTGTGCCCAGTAACCGAGCCTCTCTTGGCTCAAACCATCCAACTGGCGATCTGCAGCGTCTACCAAATAATGCCTCATAGGGAGCCATCTGAATGATCGATTGGTAGATGTTATTGTAGGCAAACTCCGCTAACGACAAAAACTGATCCCAAAAGTCAATAACACAGGTGCAGAGCATGTCCTCCAAGATCTGAATAGTACGATCGGACTGCCTGTCCGTCTGAAGATGAAACACTGTGCTCAACTCAATTCGTGTACCCAACTCACGCTGAACTGCCCTCCAAAAGTGCGAGGTAAACTGCGCACCCCGATCAGAAATGATAGATACGGGCACACGTGAAGGCGAACAATCTCTCGAATATATATCTCTTCCAACCATTCCGAGGTATAAGTACTTGCCCCCGGAACAAAATATGCTGATTTAGTCAACCTATCCACAATAACCCAAATGGCGTCGAACTTCCTCTGAGTCCGTGGGAGTCCAACAACGAAGTCCATAGTGATACGATCCCACTTCCACTCAGGAATCACTATCTGCTGAAGCAAACCACCGAGTCTCTGATGCTCATGCTTCACCTGTTGACAATTCAAGCAACGAGCCACGTAAGCAACAATATCCTTCTTCATCCTTCGCCACCAATAATGCTGCCACAAGTTCTGGTACATCTTGGCAGCACCTGGGTGAATAGAATACTTATAACTGTGAGCCTCCTCAAGGATCAACTCACGAAGCCCATCAATATTAGGCACACACACTCGACCCTGCATCCTCAAAATGCCGTCATCTCCAACTGTAACCTGCATGGAACTACCATGCCGAACTGTGTCCCTAAGGACCATCAAATGCGGGTCATCATCCTGCCGATCTTTGATACGCTTGAATAAAGAAGATCGAGCGACTGTACAAGATAAAGCACGACTTGGATCTGAAATGTCTAACCTTACAAACTGATTAGCCAAAATTTGAATATATGAAGCTAACGGCCTCTCACCGACTGGAATGAATGCAAGGCTGCCCATACTCACTGCATTCCTACTCAATGCATCAGCCACCACATTGGCCTTTCCCGGATGATACAATATATTGATGTCATAGTATTTCAATATCTCTAACAATTTCCTCTGCCTCAAATTTATATCCTTCTGATTGAACAAATACTGAAGGCTGCGATGATCCGTGAAAACCTCACATGGCACGCCATAAAGATAGTTCCTCCAAATTTTCAACGCGTGAATAATAACTGCCAACTCTAAGTCATGGACATGATAATTCTTCTCATGAACCTTTAACTGCCGAGACGCATATGCAATCACCCCGCCCTCCTACATCAATACCGCTCCGAGCCCAACACGGGAGGCATCACAATATACCATGAAAGATCCTGAACCTGATGGTAACACCAACACCGGTGCTGAAGTCAAGGTTGTCTTGAGCTTCTGAAAACTCGCCTCACACTCGTCCGACCATTTGCATGGGGCACCTTTCTGAGTCAATCTCGTCATGGGGGCTGCTATAGATGAGAACCCCTCTACAAACCGACGGTAACAACCCGCCAAACCTAAGAAGCTCCTAATCTCCGTGGCTGAAGTGGGTCTAGGCCAGTTCTTGACTGCCTTTATCTTCTTAGGATCTACCTGAATACCCTCCGCTGATACGACGTGATCCAAGAAAGCCACTGAATCTAACCAAATCTCGCACTTTGTAATTTAGTGTATAACTGACTGTCCCTCAAAGTCTGGAGCGCTATCTGGAGGTGCTGCTCATGCTCCTCCCGACTGCAGGAGTATATTAGAATGTCATCAATAAACACAATTACGAAGAAATCCAGATAAGTCTTGAACGCCCGATTCATCAAGTTCACAAATGCTATTGGGGCATTAGTCAAGCCAAAAAACATCACCGGAAATTCATAGTGCCCATATCTCGTCTGAAAAGACGTCCTAGGGACATCGGTTATCTAACCTTCAACTGATGGTAACCCGATCTCAAATCGATCTTTGAAAACACCTTGGCACTCTGAAGCTAATCGAACAAATAATTAATTCTCGGCAACATATACTTATTCTTGATAGTGACTTTGTTCAACTACCGGTAATCTATACACATCCTCATCGATCCATCCTTTTTCTTCATGAACATAACCGGTGCTCCCTAGGGCGAGACACTAGGTCTGATGAAGCACTTATCAAGCAAGTCTTGAAACTGTTCTTTCAATTTTGGTGGGGCCATCCGGTATGGAGGGATAGAAATGGGCTGAGTGCCTGGAGCCACATCAATGCAAAAATTAATATCCCTGTCGGGTGGCATCTCCGGTGGGTCTGCAGGAAACACCTCGGGAAACTCATGAACAATAGGTACCGAATCTATAGAAGAAACCTCAACATCAGAATCACGAATATGAGCCAAATAAGCCAAACACACCTTTCGACCATGCGACGAGCCTTGGTGTAAGGAATCACCCTGATGGAAGGATGACTAGGAGTCCCTTTCCACTCCAATAAAGGCAACCCTAGCAAAGCTAATGTAAATGTCTTGGCGTGACAGTCCAAGATGGCATAACAAGGTGACAGCCAATCCATACCCAATATGACATCAAAATCAACCATGTCAAGAAGCAAAAGGTACACACTAGTTTCAAGACCCTCAATAACGACCACACACGAACGATACACACGATCTACAATAATAACATCCCCCATAGGCTTAGACACATAAACAGGGACATTCAAGGAATCACGGGGCACAACCAAATACGAAGCAAAATAAGAGGACACATAAGAGTAAGTAGACCCCGGATCAAACAGGACTGAAGCATCTCTATTGCAAACTAAAATGGTACCTGTGATAACAGTATCAGAGGACTCCGCCTTAGGTTTGGCCGGAAATGCATACAATCGGGGCGGGGCCCCATCACCCTGAACCATGTCTCGAGGATGACTTCTGACAGGTGGTCCTCCACCTTTAGCGGGCTGTCCTCCACCTCTAGCAGGATGGCCTCCACCTCTAACATTCTGACCTCTACCTCTGACTACCTGACCCCTACCCCTAGCTGGCTAGGAAGGTAGTGCGGCAGCTGGTGCTGGAACTATAGCACGAGAACCCTGATACTGAGAATTATCCGACACATGAGTGACATATCTAGCAATGTGCCTCGGGTCACCACAAGTATAACAAGACTGCGGCTGCTGGCCGGCAAACTTACCCTGTCGACCTGAATGACCTCCCTGAAAACTCTGAAAATGAGGTGCATCGATAGGAGCTGATTGATCAGGATAAGGCATGTAAGAGCCACAACCACCTGAGGCACCATGGGACGTCTGAAGTGCTGAATGAAATGGCCTGGAAGAATGGCCTCTACCACGAGTACCCTCGCCTCCAGATGAGGCACCACTAAAACCACTGGAATGGCGAGGCCTTTTGTCTGATCCCTGACCTCCCAATCCAAGAACCATCTCAACTCGTCTGGCCACGTTGGCCACATCCTGGAAAGAGATCTCGCTCCTTGTGTCCTTAGCCATCTACAGTCTGATAGGCTGAGCAAGACCCTCAGTAAAACTTCTCACTCCCTCTCTGTCTGTGGGGAGAAGAAGAGTAGCATGACGGGCCAAATCCATGAAACGGGTCTCATACTGCGTAACAGTCATGCTGCTCTGCCGGAGACGTTCAAATTGACGGCGGCGCTCCTCTCTAGTCGTGATAGGAAGAAACTTCTCCAAAAAGAGATGTGAAACTTGATCCCAAGTCAGAGCAGGTGACCCAGCTGGTCTAGTCAACAAATAATTCCTCCACCATTTCTTGGCGGAACCAGTCATCTGAAAAGCGGCAAAGTCGACCCCATTGGTCTCCAAAATACCCATGTTCCGAAGAACTCATGACAGCTGTCAAGATATTCCTGAGGATCCTCTGAAGTAACACCACTGAAATGAACATGGAAAAGCTTGATGAACTTGTCCAATCTTTACAAAGCATCGGAGGACGTAGCGAGAGAATAGAAGAGTTCAATCAGTATTTGAGATAACAAGAATCACACGACAGAGTAGAAAGAAAATGAGTTTGTTCCTAACTTTATAGCCTCTGAGAGATAAGTACAGACGTCTCCGTACCGATCCCTCAGACTCTACTAAGCTTGTTCGTGAATTGTGAGACCTAGGCAACCTAGTGCTCTGATACCAACTTGCACGACCTGAATTCCCCCTAACGGGCCGTGATGTCGCCTAATTATTGCTAGGCAAGCCAACTTTAGCGGATTACGAAATCTAAAATAAGTAAAACATATACGAAATGTTACTACCATCCATCATATGATACCAATCTCTAACAATAAACGAAATAAAATGTTATACTGCAACAAAAAAAAACCAATATCTAGCTACCCAGAATTTGGAGTCACAATTCGCGAACTACTAAGAATTCACTACAAGTATTTGGATGAAAGAAAATTTATATCTGTTTTGAACTAAAGAAAACAACAACTGAACAATAAGGAAGAGACTCCAGGAATCTGCAGACATCGGCAGATCTACCTCGTGTCTCCGTGCAGAAGTGTCAGCTCTAACTTGAACTCAGCTCGGTCCTAAACCTGAATCTGCACAAGAAGTGCAGAGTGCAGATCAGTACAACCGACCCCATGTACTGGTAAGTGTCGAGCCTAACCTCGGCGACTAGTGACGAGGCTAGGACAAGACACCACATATAAACCTGGACATGTATAATCATGTTAGTAGAAATATTAGCAATTAAAGAGAATAAACATCAAGTAATAGGAAGGGAACATGCAGTGGGGAATTTAACATCAAAAATGAGAAAATAATAAGACATAAATAGATGATAGGCTTTGAGACAACATTTTACTAACAACAATAATCATAGATGATAGGCTTTGAGACAACAACAAAAACAACAATTAACCTTCACTCGCATGTTATGACGTGACCACAACGTATAGGTACTTGTCACCTCATCTATACATCGTATTTAGCAACAAAACATGTATCAAGTAGTCATACAATACCTACTCCCTCAAGCTAAGGTTAGACACAACGCTTACCTCGATTTCGCAGGCCACTCACTGCTCAAGCAAAACTTTTCCTTTAGAATTCACCTCCAACCCACTCGTATCTAATCACAATTAGTTTAGTATCATTAATTATTGCTAAAGGAACTAACTTTAATGCACAATTATGGTTTTCCTTAGTTTTCCCAACAAAAGACAAAATTCGACCCCAGGCCCACTTGGTCTAAACTCGAGGTTCGGAACAAAATCCGTTTACCCATTCTCCCTCGATATCGGATATACAATTGGTTTTGGAATCCGACCTCAATTCGAGGTCTAAATTCCCCAAATTTGAAATTCCTAAGTTCTACCCAAAAAATCCCACTTTTTACCATGAAAGCCCTAGATTCTAGGTTGAAATCTTATTAAAAGTAGTAAGATATTGAAAGGAATTAGTTAAGAATCACTTACCTATGATTAGGAGAAGTTTGGGTCTTTGGAAAATCGCCTATGGAGGTTTAGGGTTTGAGAGAATTGAAAAATGGGTGAAAATCCTGTCTAAGTCCCACTTAACAGGCTGCAGATGTCGTAATTGCGACTGGAGCTTCGCATTTACGAAGCTCGCAAATGCGAGAAGGAGATCGCAAATGCGAACCTTCGCATTTTCTGCCGCCTTCGCATTTGCGACTTAAATGTCGCATTTGCGACTTCTGTCCATCCTGGCAATCTTCGCATTTGTGAAGAAAAATCTCGCATTTGCGAGAATCACACTGGACCATGCCCTTCGCAAATGCGATAAAATTATCGCATTTCCCATGGCTGCCTGCCTCGCAATTGCGATATCAGAAGCCTGTGTAAAACACCAAATACACCAGGTATGATTTCTAAGTCTAAACACTCCGTAGCGTATCCGAAACTCACCCGATCCCTCGGGGCTCCAAACCAAACATGCACGCAAGTCTAAAAATGTCATACGAACTTGCTCGTGCAATCAAATCACAAAAATAACGTCTAAAACTACGAATTTAGCATCAAAACTCATGATTTTCTCAAGAAACACTTCAAATTCACTATTTTCTCAAACAGACGTCCGAATCACGTCAAATGAACTCCGATTTCCACCAACTTTCACAGATAGTACTTGAATATCATAACAAACCTGTATCGGGCTTCAGAACTAAAATACAGGCCTGATACCAACGAGTTCAAACATTAATTTATTTCTTTATTTCCTTTGAAATTCTAGCACAATAATTTTCTTCAAAAATTGATTTCTAAAGCTAGGGACCTCGGAATTCAATTTCGGGCATACGCCCAAGTTCCATATTTTACTGCGGACCTCCCGGGACCGTCAGAACACGGGTCTGGGTCTGGGTCCGGGTCCGTTTACTCAAAATATTGACCAAAGTTAACTAAAAATCAAATTTTTAACTCTAAAAATTATTATCTCATATTTTCACATAAAGGCTTTCCGAATTTACGCCCAGACTGTGCACGTAAATTGATGTGAATAAAAATAATATTTTAAGGCTAACGAGCATGAAATAGAGTTTTAATTCATAGGATGACCCTTTGGGTCATCACAGGCCACCCAATATGAGGATGGGTGATTATGCAAATACAAAGATGAAGATTAGCTGGTAAAATCAAGGATATGATTATTGAATGTGATCGTGTGCTTCGAATAGATGACAGGCTATGTGTAGCAGACGTAGATGGGTTGAGACATGTTATTCTTGAAGAAGCCCGCAACTCTAAATACACCATACATCCTGGATCCACAAAAATGTACCATGACCTAAAGCAATTTTATTGGTGGGAAGGTATGAAGATAGATGTTGGTAACTTTGTTTCTAGTTGTTTGACTTGTCAGCAGGTCAAGGCTGAGCATCAGCAACCCGCAGGGCTACTACAACAAATTGAGATTTCAGAGTCGAAATAGGAAAGAATTACTATGGATTTTGTCACCGGTCTACCACGAACTCTTAGAGGTTATGATTCGGTGTGGGTAACTGTAGCTCGATTGACAAAATCAGCACACTTTTTGCCTGTGAAGACTACATATGGTAGAGTGAGGTATGCACAGATATTTATGAAAGAAATTGTCCGAATTCACGGAGTTCCAGTATCCATCATCTCTGATAGAAGATCACAATTCACTTCACGCTTTTGGAAATCTTTTCAAGAAGCATTGGGTACACGAGTAGATCTTAATACTACATTTCATCCACAGACAGACGGGCAGTCTGAACATACTATACATATCTTGGAGGATATGTTGAGAGCTTGCATTCTTGAGTTTGGAGGTAGTTGGGACACTTACCTACCTTTAGCTGAGTTTGCTTAAAACAATAGCTTCCAGTCCAGTATTCAAATGGCACCGTACGAAGCATTGTATGGTAGAAGATATCATTCTCCTATCGGATGTGTCACGACCAAAAATCCATTAAGGTCGTGATGGAACCGGATACCAATGTCGGGCAAGTCAATCATTTAACTAGTTAATAAAATCTTTATTTTAAAATTCTCAAAGTCATTCCTTTTTTATTTTCTTAAATAATAATTAGCGAACTTCTACTGAGTAAACAATAATATCTTGACCAATTTAAATAGTGAATAAATCCCATAATTATCCCAGAACCTGGTGTCACAAGTGCATGACCAAATTTTCGAGGAATTATACATGTACTACAATACTTGTCCGGAATACAAACTGGACAAGGAATTTAAAATAAAATACAATACATCTGAGGAAGAATCTGCAGGCTGCGGGTCGTCTCCGGATGGTGCAGCTCGTCTAAGTTTCCAAGTTAGTCACATCACTGCGTCAAGCGGGGCCACTAGCTATGAATGTACATGTGCAATAAAAATGCACAACAAGTGTAGCATTAGTACGAAAACAACGTGTACTCAGTAAGTATCCCGCCTAACCTCGAAGAGGTAGTGACGAGAGGTCGAATTTGACACTTGCTAGAGGTCAATTTAATGAAATCAAGAGTGACACTAAACATGGATATCATAGGCAATTTAACAAGTAGCGACAGGAAATAGCAACTTCTTTCACATTTAATATTCTTAAATCCTCATCATTTCAGTTCAAAATTTTGAAATTTCCATGCCAGTAATCAGGTAAAAATCACAGCAAATACGCAGTAAATATCATGCGCAAGCAATCCCGAGGGTCGAACAGTCCGAACCAACATAAATGTAAACTGTGCACTGCCGAAGGGTCGAACGACGCGAACCATAGATGCATCTATTAAACCACCGTGGCGTACGGCCCGCTCCTATGAGATTAGTGCAAGAAATCACCCCGCTCACGGAATATAAATTGTGAAGCGGTCACACATAAGCATGCACATTCAAACAGTCCACCCCGACTATATAGGGAAAATAATTATTCAATAAAATGACGATTTCTCTTTTTAATGGTCACAAGGATAGTATTTAAATCTTTTCTAGAAATTCATTTTCCAAGATCGATAAGGTTAAAATAATTTAATTTCACCAGTAAAATTACAAGTACGGCAAATAAAACATGCTTTTGGGTCCTAGACTACCCGGACATAAGCATAATAGTAGCTACGCACGGACTCTCGTCACTTTGTGTGTACGTAGCCCCCACAAATAGTAGCACATATTTAATTAGTTCACCTATGGGGACAATTCCCCCTCACAAGGTTAGAAAGGAGGCTTACCTCGCTCCGAAGATTCATAACCGGCCTCCAAGCCCTTCCGACGACTCAAATTGATGCACAACGCCCCAAAACTATACAAATAACGGGTAAACCAATGAAAATATACTCTAATACTTATAACAATTCAATTTATATGAATTCCCAATTTCGCTCGAAAAATTGACAATATTTCCCTCGGGCCCACGCGCTCGGATTCCTAAATTTTTCGAAGATAAAGATTACCCATGACTTTACTAACTCCAATATATAATTTATTCTTAATTTCATGCTCAAATTTGTGGTCAAAATCCGAAAATACACATTCTAGGTCCTTGTTCAAAAATCACAAATTCCCACCAATTTCATGTCTAATCTATGTATAATCCAAGTGTTTTAACTCAAAGATGGAAAGAAATCACTTACCTAAAGTTTCTTGATGAATATCCTCCCTTGAAGCTCCCCAAAAATCGCCACACCAAATGAAGATGGGAGAAGAATGGCCAAAATCTCGGTTAAAAATAACACACTGCCCAGGCGACCCTTCTATGCGATCGCACTCCCCTTCATGAGATCGCATAAGCCAATATCAACAGCCCCCAAAATTACCTCTGTGCAATCGCATACAAGACCCTGCAATCGCATAGGCCAACCCAGCAGCCTCCAAAAATTATCTCTATGCGATCGCAAACACTTCCACGCGATCGCATACGCCAATCCCAGGTCCTCCAAATCTTCCTCTATGCGATCGCAAACACTGCCACGCGATCGCACATGCTAAATCCCAGCAGCCTCCAATCTTGCTATCCGATCGCATACCCACTCACGCGATCACATATAGTAAAAACTTGCTGCACTCACACTAGAAAACCAACAATCCTCACAAGGCAAGAATCGACCCGTTGAGCATCTGAAACACGCCCGAGGCCCTTGGGACCTCAACCAAACCTACCAACCAGTCCTAATACCTCATTCAAACTTAGTCTAGCCTTGAAAGCACATCAAACAACATCGAAATCACGAATAGAAACCCGATTCAAGCTTAATGAACTTAGAACTTTAAACTTCTATAATCTATATTCGATGCCGAAACCTATCAAATCATGTCCGATTGACCTCAAATTTTTCACACAAGTCACATTCAACATTACGGACCTGTTCCATTTTTCGGAATCAAAATCCGACTCCGATATCAAAATTTCCACTTCCGATCGGACTTCTTAAAACTTCAAATTTCTAACTTAGCCAAATAACTCCAAAATGACCTACGGACCTCCGAATTCACTTCCAATCGCGCTCCCAACTCCAAAATTACCATACGGAGCTATTCCCAGACTCGGAATCCCAAAAGGACATCAATATCACTGAAATGCACTTCAACCCAGACTTATGAAATTTCTTCTAAAATGCTGACTTCCACAATATGCGTTGAAATGCTCCAGGGTCATCAAAAACCCGATCCGAACATATGCCCAAGTCCGAAATCATCATACGAACCTGCTGGAACCTCAAATCCTGATTCTGAGGCCGTTTACTCAAAAATCCAGTCTTAGTCAATTCTTCCAACTTAAGGCTTCTGAAATGAGAATTTTCTTTCCAAATTGACTCTAAACTTCCCAATATTCAATTCCGACCACACCTACAAGTCATAACACCTGAAATGAAAGTGCTCATGGCCTCAAACCGCTGAACGACGCGCTAGAGCTTAAAACAACCGGTCGGGTCGTTACATTCTCTCGCAGTTAAACATACGTTCGTCCTCGAACGTGCTAAGAACTGCTATGGAGTTATGAATCACTGTTTAACACCTCGTGCACCTTCCCGTGCTACCACAACCTAGTTGAGTACATTAGCTTGGTCAAATCTGAAGATATCCTCTTACATTTAGGCAATGGGCCTTAGAACCAGGTCCTCAACATCCGAAATCCTCTGCCAGGCCTATTTCTAATATATGAACACCGTATCAACTGACACACGATTTACCAAAACATGTTTGCATATCTTTGCTGAATTAACGCCATGCACCGCATAATTCATCATCTAACCACAATGACATTCCCTGAACCTTAATAGCCAAAATTTCATGAATCTGATGCTCCCAGTGTACCTCCGGACACACATATAGGTCCTGCTATAACGCTTACGATACCACCACAACAGAGGATATGTGTAGAAGTTTACAACCAAATGTAGAGTTAACCAATCATTGAATCTATCCTCTCGACTAGAATCATCACCTCATTATGAACCGAATAATGGTATTTGTCCTTTAATACACTTCACAAAATCTTATCGCACTGATCCCTAGTCCAATAATCTCGTCTCACCCAGTATGAACTGCTTAGACAACAAATCACCCCAAACATGACTAACAGTCTCACATGATACGACAACGCGCCAATAGGCCATAACTCGAACATGATACATAAAGGAATGACTTAGGAAAAGATTACTCAACTCACACAACTTATTATGAACTCTCCTCAGAAAGTAGAAATCAAAACACAAGAAAATAGATATAGGGAACCGTACTCAACATCACACTGTTGCGGTGCACAACCCGATCCAAATAATATGCCCATGGCACCATGCCACCCGATCCAAATAACATAAAATTCACGTAAGAAGACACACACCGAGCTAAATTTCTCATTACCACAAATATCGAACATCGGTCGCAAGAACACTAAGTGCACAATACCATCCTTGGGAGACTGATAGAGCCATACGCTACAAAACTCAAGAACAACTAAGGTGCGATATATATATACACACACACACACACACATACACTCTGAATCTAAAGAGCTATCCTGCTCACATAACATCATCACTATGCGGGACCTCAACACATAAGAAATTGTCAAGCCATTCCACAATTCACACGACACGACATACCATTACATGAAATGGACGGTGATGGAACAACATCTAATGTTCTAATATCCCTCCAAGAGAAGCTCCATACAGAATGAACACCTCTGACTCACATGGAGCCCATAATTAATTTAAATCCATCCACAAACATCGAGCCTACCTTGCTCGCATCGAACTAGGCTAATAGCTTACCTGGGTCCATATTAACCCACTTCCTCTCATAATACGCAACAACAACCATCATATCCGGGACAAACACCCACAATCCACAACCAAGTGAACCGTACGCCTTCCAGGCATAGATTCTCAAATAAGCAATATTACACTTCCTTATACTCAGTCCAAATCTTCCATCCATTAAGTGACTACATGTCGCACTCATACGATCATCCCGTGGTCATGCTCCCACGACCTTCCACACAAGGTAGCAAGTCTGCACATCCACCACTGGCCCCATTAACGTTGTAAGACAAATCAAGAACCCATAACTAGGATGCAAAGTGTTACACCCCATGTTTTCGTACGTGAGAGTACATCATAAGTCAATTGATGTAAGCTCAGAAATGAGATTATATTTGATGGAATATAAAGTAAGTTAATAATGTTACATTGGAGGTTACAAATATTTAAGATCATGAATAACGAGTACCAAGAGGGTTGAAAATCTTAGAAGCTAAACCAATTGAAAAAAATAAATTTCGTCGAAAGTCGACGAGTTTGGAATGTTATAACATGTACTTTAGGGTGAGACTATGGTTCATTACATGATAAGGAGGTTATTATATGAGTTAATTTTTTTTCTTATGATAGTTGTGTTCTACATTTTGAAGTCAAGCAAGTTGTGGAACAAAAGTCGGCAAAGGTCTTTACAAGTTACACTCATAATGTGCTTAAAATTAGGTCAAATGTAACTGAGATTTTCTCCCAATATACTTGGAATTATTGGATGATATAAAAACCAAATTTAATATCTATGAATCTAGTTTCCAATTCATTAAACCGTTCATCGATACGATGTATGAGTAGAGAGATATTTACAGTTTTGCGAGACTGTGCAAACATCATAAGTGACAAGTAGGTGGATCACTAGAGCTTTTTGAGCAATACATTTCATGTTCTATATGAGGTATTATTGGGACATATAATATACCAAACTGAATTTCTTGGAATTTAGTTTCCAAAGCTCTTAACCGTTCGTTCATAGGGCATTAGGATAAAAATATATAAGCGACAGAAGATGGACCAATCCTAGGGTGCCAAGCTAGCACCTCTTTGACTTTTCCAAACTTGATATATATAAACCTTAGGTCGGCTTTCTCTTCATTATTCAGCATAAAACGACCAGAGATCACCCATAAACATAACCTCAAGCTATTTTCTATGGTTTCAAATAATATTATCATTCCGGGCAAGAAATCGAGAAGCAATAACATCAAAACGATCCCTACGACGTAAGTGTCATTATACCGCCTCTCCTTTTTCTTTGTAGTTAGAGTTTTGGATGGTAATTCATAGTTAAGAAACATATAATATCTGTATTTAAGTTTTTAAATATCAAGGAAGGTTGATAAATATATTTTCTATTAGTTAGAACTCATGGGACGGTGATCGGAAGCCATGAGTTCGAGTTATTTGACTTGTAGCAGACTGTTTTGTGTTGTTGGGCTGCGTGTTTTACTACTATTTTGTGGAGTTTTGGAGGATGAAGAGTGTGTATAAACACCATATATATGTAGGTTTGTGAGCTGGTCGTTCGTTATAACATTTCCGGGTCGTTTGACACGACTACGGTGGTCGTCTTATGTGTGAAGTGATTAGGTTGTGTGTGGACTATTTTGGGAGGCTCAATATGATTATTATTGATGTTGTTTGGGATGTTTGTTGATTTTTTTGACTTGTATGAAGTCATATAAATAGGGGAGGTGCTGTCTGTTCCATCATAAAATAGGCTGTGGTCGATACATAATAGTTATGACGCTTAAACGATAACGATAATGTCGTTTCTCTTATTGTAGATTAAGAAGTTGTGACATTTGCGTAGCTTGAGGTTGGGGAAGTATATAAAAGGTATGTGAGGCTATCCCTTTACTTCTTTTGCACGACTCCTATTGTACATAATGCAATGAACGAGCTTCCAAAGATACTCTACTCTTAGAAGTTAGCAGTACTTACATTGTTTCCCTTCTTATGGGACAATTGATGTTAAGGTTGCTTCTCTTATTCTTATGTTATCAATGTTGTTGGTACTTCCTGATTCTTATAAGATTCTCGATGAAGAGTTAGCCCTAATGATGTGTACGGAGAATATCGACCTTACGTCGCTCCGAAATGTTCAGAACATGATTCCAATGAGTCCTGCATGCATTATATATATGTATCTATTTTACTATACCGAGCCGCGGTATAGTCAGCCGGGTATGGGACCTATTATGCAACCACTGATCAATTGGGTTTACCGAGTCCTCTTTGAGGCCGGGTATGATATGATGATGATGATGTCCACAGAGGCGAATGTTCTATGATGATGATGATGCCCACAGAGGCGGATGTTTAAAAATATTATGTGTATATATGTATCATGCATTTCATGTTAATGTCTCTTAGAAGCACTCAGATGCTACAGGTTGTATCTCCTACATCTCTCTTTACATTACTGTTATTATTTATGGTTTCCTGCCTTACATACTCAGTACTTTATTCGTACTGACGTCCTTTTATTTGTGGATGCTGCATGTCGTGCTGCAGGTCCTGATAGATAGGTAGACAAAGCTCCCCCACCACAATAGACTTTCCAGTTCAGCGGTTATAGGCGAGATCCCTTCTCCGGACTTGCCGTGGTCTTGGTATGCATTTTTGTTATAGATATTATGGGTATGTCGGGGCCCTGTTCTGGCTATGTTGCATTATTTATGCTCCTTTAGAGGCTCATAGATAGGTGTCGACTCATGTATAGTTTGGTGTGCCTTGTTTGCTAATTTTTGTTGTATAGTCTCTCATGGCAGCGTTGTAGCTCGTACCTTTTATGTAGTTTCTTAGCAATCTTGTCATCCCATGTGATGTATGTTCATGATCCATATCTACCATTTATATTGATCTCGTTATCCCTTAAAGATAATAAGAAGGTTAGATAAAATGTACGTTGGTGCTTGGCAAGTATGGCCCGGGTGCTAGTCATGATCCTCCAGTTTGGGTCGTGACACAAAGCCTCTTTCACCAAACACCGATCCCAGATGACACCGAAGACAACACCAACTTACTCTAAACATTGAAATCCCTTTTTCTTTCTTATCCGAGCTCATGACATCCTTGTCAACACCGAATCGCAACCTTGATCCTCGCTTCCAAATTTCATATCGTTCACTGCACCTAACGTGCCAATATGCATTCGCACATGAATCTCGTCATAACTCCTGAACCGCTAATAGGGTAAACACCTCATCATATAAATACCTTTTACTTAACTCAATTCGAGAGAACCATCACAACACACGAGTGAATTCTCATAATCACAAAACATGCAAATCCTCAAAATCCACCTCTACAGGACATAACTGGTTCACCCGTATACCTCAAACTGAAACTGATACGACACTCAACCGCGCAATCGACTTATCACAGAATACTCCCCACTTGTCTCAAGCCATAGGTCAAGGTGAACAATAACTCACAATGCCCATACGCTAACACCGCCACGATACCGCAATGAGATTCAATTAAACTTTTCATAAGCTCATATAACACGACCCATCTCGTACCTCAATTCAATTCGCACTCACCGCATAAATAATGATAACCCCAATCAACACATAGCAACTCAATTCGCACTCACCTTGAGTGACTCTATTCCACGAGACCATTTCGTTTCCAGACCCATGAACTGTTTCATGCCCTCCTTGCACGCATATTCACATCTTTGACCGGTATACCCATTCCAATAACCCTTCCGTGAACCCGAAGTCATTTTATCCTTTTTATGAACCCTAATGCTACTCTACACGCCAAAGATAACGTAGAACACTCCAACCATTTTCTCTTTCCCAAAATTCTACTACACAAGCTCAATTCTTAACCATACTGTGGGCTTGAAATCCTTAGACACAACCTTATAACCTTTGAATCCATTGGAACCTTTGTTGAGAGTCACCCACTCTGGCTCGGTCCCGAATATAATCAACTCTACGGATTAGCTGGCACCTGAACACACACATCTTGATAAAGCACCCGACTGAATCCCTTCACTTGTAAATTACCTCTGTACTAAGCATAAATCCTGAATCTTTCTAAAGCCTAAACCTGATTCAATAAGGCCAACCCTTGCACACCTTTATCAAATCCCATGCTCAATTACTATTTTTCTCCTTTCTCCTTAGCTGTAATAACTTGCCAATACGCTGATAATCCGAAACCCCATGAGAAGATAATCCTGCAACCCAATCGCACGCGGTGGGACTCTCCCACTTAGCCTGAAGCTACTCCTTTCACCACTCTGGATCCCACCAAAATTCTTTCTTCATTGCTGACATGATCTTGCTCAACCAACCCGTCAAATTCTTCTAAATTCTCCTGTCAGCATTCCATGAATACTTTAATTATCTATCATCATTCCCATATTCGGCCTCCTACCGAATAGCCACTGGAATTCCTCGCAGAAACTTGCCAACCACACGACCGCTAACCTGCTCACAGGAGATAACTCTCCTGCAAAATTTACCAATTGACACCTTCCAACGACGATGTACTTCACAATCTCTACGACATGAATACTCCATCCTACGCCCATCCTAATTTACCAACTTTAACAGTCCGTCCGCTCCTCATGGACATCCATTAAAAGTGCGACAACACCTTCCAACTCACCGCTATATTGCATCCTTCTTCATCCCGAGAAACTCCTCTCTGTCGTATCCAACCTTCCGCCGAAATAGCCAATATTTCAATTTAAGTCCGTGGACCCAATCATCGTCCACTAAATTCTCAAATCACTCCAAACTTCCCGTCAAGAGGTGTATCTATCTTACCACAGAACTCATATGATGCATTGCCACTCTCCTACTTTGGTTATACTCACTCCTGCAAGAAACTACCTGACTTCCTTTTCTTACACCTGGCCTTTTAGAAATTTAACCATCACCTGACACTTCCCACGTGTCCTTTCTCATCCTTTGCTGCCCATCCGTTGCCTTAGGCCAATAACTATCTTTGTAGCACTTAAACCAGCAGATCACCACAACTCCAAACCTTCCTGAAGATCATCTTTCCTGAGCCGCCCACATTAGAAGTACCTATTCAGTCCTGAACCACCGCACACCACGATCTCTGACAACCGCTTTTTCAATATTACTTCACAACACTCTGACCCAATGCAACCGAAGAAACTATAACACTGGCAAACTTAACATATTATGTTCGATCAAAGACGACGATATCACATCACCGATGAATGTTCCACCTCACTTGAAAACACCAAGTCTTATTACCTTATCAACCCGATCATGCACATTTATAGCCCAATTGCCTTTCCTCCGCCGGAAATAAAATACTAAAATCTTGGAATCACGCTCTGAGAAGACCTCCTTCCTAGTAATTCATTGTACCAACACATGGGCAAGCTTCCTATCACCACATCCATACCGTGCGGTGACCAATCATAAGCATCACAACAACCCGAGTATAGCCTCAAAGCCCTCAAAAACACAACTACTGAGCTGAAACAACATATATCCTTCCGCAGAGCGACGACAAAATCCCCAACCAACTACGCATGGAAAAACATCACGCACCATGTCTGTAGTACCATTACCATTCCTCAAATTCCCGATTCATAGCAAGCTCTTCGCGATGCGTAAGATTGAGTAAGAAGGAACGTAGGAATAAGCCTCAAAGGAATCAAATCGCACGATGAGGAATCAAGAAGAGAAGTACTCCTAATAGCCATGTAGCCTCTCGAAGATAAGTACAGACGTCTCCATACCGATCCGCAAGACTCTACTAGACTTGCTCATGACTCGTGAGACCTAAGGGAACCTAGTGCTCTGATACCACGTTGTCACGACCCAAAATCCATTAAGGTCGTGATGGCGCCAGACACCACTGTGAGCGCCTAATTTTTGCCCCGCATAGGAAATTACTCCTAAAAATAATCCAAAAACAGATTTTATTGTTTTATAAATTTTAGGAGCTTTTCTTTATTTGTTTTACATTTATTCGCATTGTTTATGCATTTTAGGAATATCGTAAATCATAAAAATCAAAAAATATTTGAATCTTAATTTATAGCACTTTAGATTTTAAATTGCATTTTTTCTAGGATTTATTTATATTGTAAGAGCATTATTTAAATATATAAAACCAAAAAATACATTCTTAACTTAGTTAATCAACTAGGTCATTAGGTTAATTTTGCAAATTAGTTTGGATTTAGTTGTATTAGATAAATTTGTTATTCTTGAAAATGGAAAGAAATGAAAGAAAAGGCTATTTTTAAAATGGGCCAGCAGCCCAATCTTTTAAAACCCACCCCAGCCCATCTCTAAACTAGCCCAATAACCATTACCTATTTCAATATAATTCTACCCCCATAACTATATAAAGAAAAAAAGAAAATCTGAAAAAGGAGAGGCAGCAACTTTATTGAAAAGAAACGGCACACTTTTTTTTCGGATTTTCTTCTTCTTCTTCTTCTTCTTCTTCTTCTTCTTCGATTTTGCTCAAACTCACCCCACCTTTGACTCTCACTCCCAAACCTAGACACACACAGAGAAACACCAAAGAGTTGACAAACAAAATTTTTCAAAATTTCAAAGAAAACAAAATAGATCTAAAAATCCAAAAAAAAAAAAAAAAA